>JAYJML010000535.1:0-26065 GCA_035610835.1 Ophiura sarsii | reverse complement strand
CTCCTTCCTGTTATATACCTTAATACCACAACCAACCATCAGAAGAAGAACTGCATCCTTACTGCAATCTTGTTAGCAACATTGATATTTTTTGTAGGATGTTGATCATGGTTTAAATTGTAGTACAATAAATCCACATTTGTCTGTAAGAACTTATACGCACAAAGACTACATTTTAGGCTCATTTTGAACCCTGAAATAGTCCAAATACTCAGAGCTTCAGGGGGCTTCGCCCCTTTGACCCCCACAAGGGACATTGGCCCTGGAACCCACCGGGGTCCTTTAAGCGGGGCCCTGGACTCCACGCCGTGAGCTCGCGTGCGTTGCGCGCTTCGAAAACTTCAGTTGGCAATTTCATTTTTAAATTAGTCGACAATTTGGTCCAACACACGGTATACACCCTTCAAACAAAATGCTCTAGCGACGACCCTATCATTACCTGTATAGCAAAGATTGCTTACCTGAAATTAAAACAGCAAAAAACTGCAACTGACGTGATTGATTGTTTAAGCGGAAACCCATCGTTGTAAAACGTCAATAATGCAGCCGTATGAAGTACACGGTAAACACATTAAGGAACTAAATCTCGTATATTCTACACCCTCGGGTCGATGTGAATCGTGTGTTAAATTTATAGTTTACAGATCCATGTTATCGATATTACACGGAGCCCAGAAATTGAGCCCTACAAGAACGGTAAAGTCAGACGCTAAGAAATTCAAGTTCAGAATATATATTCCAGGTTTACTATAGGTCAAGTATGCAAATAGTTCCATGGTTCAAACTATAGGAGTTGCCATTTTTTCGGGTAGTAGGTCACAATGACATTATCGTCACGTCATTATGGAGAATGTGGGAGCACCACACCAAATATCTTTCTCATTGAAATACGTGTAAAAGTGCCATATTTCAAGACACCTTTTCTACCCTCCGGTTACATTTATTGCATACTTGTCACCTATGACCATTTTCAGCAACATCTCAACTTTAATTTAAGCCTTGTTTCATGCGGGGTTATTAACCTAAATTTTCCGCTACGGACCTGCACACAGCGCCCTCACTTTTTCACGTTTTCTGGCATGCCTTTTCACCATTTAGGCAGGTGCTTACGCCCTGGGCACTATTTAGGTTGATTAATTAAAAATATCGTATTTTATCATTGTAGGTGCAACGGGTAGGTCCCATTCGTTCATTTAAATACAAACATACCATCCCCGGAGAAACAAATTGCCCGAAAACCTCACATTTACAAGTCTTCGTGCTTTTCCGGAACTATTACAGGATTACACGAATTGCGCATTGATTTGGAACAGTGCTCCCTTTAACAATAATCTAATTTTTTTTTTTGCATTTTTGGAATCATCATATAGCATCATGAAAAAGGGTCACTCAAAAAATTCAAATTCTACTCCTAACTGGAATTATATCACAAAATGGATTTTACTCTATACCCAAAATAACAATTTTTTCTCACTTTTTGGCTATTTTTTGCCCAAAACTGTTACTTTTGAAGCCTACTTTCATGACCAAAACGTGTATTTTTAGATTTTGCATTGTTTACATTGTATACATTATATGTTAATAGCATATATGAGACATTTAATTATCGACAAACATGATAACTTAAACATATAATCACTATATCAAGCCGTATTCATTGAGGAGATACCTGTATGCCATTAATGGCTAAATTATGTGAGGGGGGGGGGGGGGGGTAAAAGACCCCCGTATTTATAGGTCAATAAGCCTCCGAAAGCCATTTGTTTACTTAGAGTATCATAATTACCTAGTAGGCAAACGCACAATTACATTTTTGTCACGATATTACCCCTAGGGTATTGTGTTAAGCATTAAAGGTAGATGACCCGATCACATTCCGATTTTCAACTTGAAGTTTTCTATTCTACATGAAAGGTCATCCTTAAAAAAGTCGTGTTCCAAAGTTTGAGTTGCATAGCTCTAATGGTTCTTATTTTACACGCACAAGATGCTGTGAACTGTACCCATTGAGTAGTACACAAACTATATCGGTGGTATACCACCATTCGCGGTAATTCGACGTTATTTCATTGATTTCTCCGTAATTATACCGATTTAGGCCGTCAAATTTCAGTATGATGATGAGAAAAATACGAGCTTTCATATGATATGAAAATCTCCGTATGTTTGAAATAATTTTGTGTTACGAAAATGTGATCGGGTCATCTACCTTTAAATGTACAATTTTAACGATTTGTTGCTCTTTTCTGAGCCAATGTGGGGCCAAATATGAATTTTGACAACTCGTTGACCTAAATGAGAGTGCTAAACTCTAAATAAAGCTTTGAACTTGAAAATGAGATAATCGACTCTTTAACTGAGATGCTAGTTACTTGATATAGACCTAAGAGGGAGTATTCTTGCACGTGAGGGACTTCTAGCCAAGGGTAACGTGACCCTCTATCTATAAAATCGCGAAACAGACCCATAGCCATTTGACTCTAGATTTGGAGCTTTAGAGCAATTTTCTTGGATATTTCTCGAGAAAATCATGTACATTTCTTGATATTAACGTCCGACATTGATATAAAGGGTGTTTTGAATGTAAATCAAGGCATATTTAAGCAATTTGAACCCATCTTCCACTTCAAAACTCGGTTTTATTGGAAATGGCCATTGTGCGTTAAAGGGAGCACCACACCAAATATCTTTCTCATTGAAATACGTGTAAAAGTGCCATATTTCAAGACACCTTTTCTACCCTCCGGTTACATTTATTGCATACTTGTCACCTATGACCATTTTCAGCAACATCTCAACTTTAATTTAAGCCTTGTTTCATGCGGGGTTATTAACCTAAATTTTCCGCTTCGGACCTGCACACAGCGCCCTCACTTTTTCACGTTTTCTGGCATGCCTGTTCACCATTTAGGCAGGTGCTTACGCCCTTCGCACTATTTAGGTCGATTAATTAAAAATATCGTATTTTATCATTGTAGGTGCAACGGGTAGGTCCCATTCGTTCATATAAATACAAACATACCATCCCCGGAGAAACAAATTGCCCGAAAACCTCACATTTACAAGCCTAGTCTTCGTGCTTTTCCGGAACTATTACAGGATTACACGAATTGCGCATTGATTTGGTACAGTGCTCCCTTTAACAAAAATCTAAATTATTTTTTTGCATTTTTGGAATCATCATATAGCATCATGAAAAAGGGTCACTCAAAAAATTCAAATTCTACTCCTAACTGGAATTATGTCACAAAATAGATTTTACTCTATACCCAAAATAACCAAGTTTTCTCACTTTTTGGCTATTTTTTGCCCAAAACTGTTACTTTTAAAGCCTGCTTTCATGACCAAAACGTGTATTTTTAGATTTTGCATTGTTTACATTGTATACATTATATGTTAATAGCATATATGAGACATTTAATTATCGACAAACATGATAACTTAAACATATAATCACTATATCAAGCCGTATTCATTGAGGAGATACCTGTATGCCATTAATGGCTAAATTATGTGAGGGGGGGGGGGGGTAAAAGACCCCCGTATTTATAGGTCAATAAGCCTCCGAAAGCCATTTGTTTACTTAGAGTATCATAATTACCTAGTAGGCAAACGCACAATTACATTTTTGTCACGATATTACCCCTAGGGTATTGTGTTAAGCATTAAATGTACAATTTTAACGATTTGTTGCTCTTTTCTGAGCCAATGTGGGGCCAAATATGAATTTTGACAACTCGTTGACCTAAATGAGAGTGCTAAACTCTAAATAAAGCTTTGAACTTGAAAATGAGATAATCAACTCTTTAACTGAGATGCTAGTTACTTGATATAGACCTAAGAGGGAGTATTCTTGCACGTGAGGTACTTCTAGCTAAGGGTAACGTGACCCTCTATCTATAAAATCGCGAAACAGACCCATAGCCATTTGACTCTAGATTTGGAGCTTTAGAGCAATTTTCTTGGATATTTCTCGAGAAAATCATGTACATTTCTTGATATTAACGTCCGACATTGATATAAAGGGTGTTTCGAATGTAAATCAAGGCATATTTAAGCAATTTGAACCCATCGTCCACTTCAAAACTCGGTTTTATTGGAAATGGCCATTGTGCGTTAAAGGGAGCACCACACCAAATATCTTTCTCATTGAAATACGTGTAAAAGTGCCATATTTCAAGACACCTTTTCTACCCTCCGGTTACATTTATTGCATACTTGTCACCTATGACCATTTTTAGCAACATCTCAACTTTAATTTAAGCCTTGTTTCATGCGGGGTTATTAACCTACATTTTCCGCTACGGACCTGCACACAGCGCCCTCACTTTTTCACGTTTTCTGGCATGCCTGTTCACCATTTAGGCAGGTGCTTACGCCCTGGGCACTATTTAGGTCGATTAATTAAAAATATCGTATTTTGAGGCCGCAGGCCGAATGTGATATGGCACAAACCATAGGTATTTTTCCGTATTGTGTGAACATGCAGGGGATAACGAATTTATCGTTTAGTCTCAATAAAAATTGTATTTAAACACTCGCGGAAAACTAAACGTCAAACAATACCAGTATCTAGTTAGAGCAAGGTGCTGAATTCTCTTCCCTTACCTCCGTCCGTAAAATTCAACCCTTTAACAGGCTCTGCGCCATCGCCTCTGTCCATAAAATCATCGCGAAAACATGTCTGGCTAGGTTATATGCAGATCATTTATTTTTTGGCGTGGGTTAGACCTTTTTGCGGTATATTTCGGCCTCAGAATGTAACAGAAATCGACTCGGTTGCATTTAAATCATCCGCCATTTTATTTGTTTATCGTATTTTAAGCAACTCTTCCACAGACGCAAAGCAGTCGTTTTACACGTAATATCATATCGCGCCATCTGGTAACGCGGTTAATCGACGATATGGAATATATCGTGTGGTTTGACTTGTTGTTTACACGATATGGATCAGATTTCATACATGTTAACCAATGAGATTGAAGTATGTACACTTACTAAACGATAATACTCTATACCCAAAATAACCAATTTTTTCACTTTTTGGCTATTTTTAGCCCAAAACTGTTACTTTTAAAGCCTGCTTTCATGACCAAAACGTGTATTTTTAGATTTTGCATTGTTTACATTGTATACATTATATGTTAATAGCATATATGAGACATTTAATTATCGACAAACATGATAACTTAAACATATAATCACTATATCAAGCCGTATTCATTGAGGAGATACCTTGTATGCCATTAATGGCTAAATTATGTGAGGGGGGGGGGGGGGGGGTGTAAAAGACCCCGTATTTATAGGTCAATAAGCCTCCGAAAGCCATTTGTTTACTTAGAGTATCATAATTACCTAGTAGGCAAACGCACAATTACATTTTTGTCACGATATTACCCCTAGGGTATTGTGTTAAGCATTAAATGTACAATTTTAACGATTTGTTGCTCTTTTCTGAGCCAATGTGGGGCCAAATATGAATTTTGACAACCCGTTGACCTAAATGAGAGTGCTAAACTCTAAATCAAGCTTTGAACTTGAAAATGAGATAATCAACTCTTTAACTGAGATGCAAGTTACTTGATATAGACCTAAGAGGGAGTATTCTTGCACGTGAGGGACTTCTAGCCAAGGGTAACGTGACCCTCTATCTATAAAATCGCGAAACAGACCCATAGCCATTTGACTCTAGATTTGGAGCTTTAGAGCAATTTTCTTGGATATTTCTCGAGAAAATCATGTACATTTCTTGATATTAACGTCCGACATTGATATAAAGGGTGTTTCGAATGTAAATCAAGGCATATTTAAGCAATTTGAACCCATCCACAAATCTAATCCATCTCCATCCATATGACCCTATCGTTCGGAGCGTGGCCATGACAGTATTAATATCTCCAGGACGCAGTATCATGTGGGTGGTTACAATCATCTCGGGCCATTTGAATCTCCCAGTCCTTGCGTGATCACAGTCGTACGCTGTTCACCAAAAACCTTCGCTAATCATATAAAATGCCTCGTGCTTGTTTCAAGACAGTTAACAGTGTAGGCTACTCATGAGCTGGTGCAGCTGTTAAAGGTGGTGTGAGTGGCTTAGTCATGCTTACAAGGGACTAATGCTGACCATTTTGGAATGTGATTAAAATCGTCTGGACACGTAGTTTGACCTTCTTCTGATTGTCCCTGTTCAGTAGGCGTTTTGGTTTGATAGTAGTGCCTGTCCTATTAGCCATGCCATCTCACTTCTGTAGCCATTTCCAGATTGCGGCTCATCCAGAACAAATGTTGGATAAGCTTCACGGGTTCCTCGGTTTCACATTTGATTGCATTCTGTAAGGAAGCTGCTTCGTGATTGTTGAAGGTAGATCCTTTATAGTCTTTTTCTATCATATGGGCTGCGTATTTGGTATATTGCTAATACGGTTTCATGAGTTGTGCGTTTTCCATTGGGAGTATCCTTATAAAAAATCAATGTTATCCAGGCAAAACATCATGTGCCTACCCAAGACACTGTCTGCTGCATGGGATATACACTCCATTGTTGTCTTGCATTGTGTTGAGAGCTGTTTTAAAGTTCTCTAAATTGTAGCAAAGAAAATAATATCTAGAAATATATCCACATTTTAAGATAAAAATAGTTCTGATTAAAATCTATTATTTTGCCATATTATAATAAACACATTGAAGTGTCCTATACATTTCTTTTGTAGTAGGCGGGCAACATTATTTAGAGAATGAACTATAGTTCATTGCTGTTTTGCTATATACGATGGTCTTATAATGTATGGGCTGTACCGTATTTGGAGTCGTGTATGGTCGCCGCAATATACCATACACGACGACACATATAGGGTACAGCCTATACATTATAAGACCATCGAATGATAGCAAAACAGCTAAGAACTAAATTTTATTCTCATTTTTATTAGTTTATGGGTTATTTTGGTCTTTTATCATGAAATAAAACAGTTTGATAGATTTATTCTTATCAAACAACAACAAATTTCCCCGTTTAAAAAATCGGCGAATCAAGCGAGCTGTTTAACAACTTCCTGCTTCGAATTAATCGCGTTCTTTAGCCCACGCGCACACGGCAACGCTGCGTTATACACACAACGCATACGCCGGCGACTTTGTGTAGGGCACGCTAACGCACTGAACATGCCCCGTCCCAAACTATACACCATTGTCTCATATCATAATCTTCATCATGTATCGGTTGAAAACCAATCAAATTTCCTGCTGACGTCCGAAACCACACTCACTATAATTGTATGAATGTATAATAATCATATAAAATAGTATAAGTGTACCAGTACAACATCCGAAAATAAAATATGGATAATATTATTTTCAAGCTTTATCAAATGCACCTTTAATGCCCGTTTTAATGCCCATCTTAAATCATGTAATGCCCCCATTGGAAACCAAAAAAGATTGACGATTTAAAACCAAAAATTAATAGTTGCTAATGTCCTTCGAATTCCTGAAATCATATTTTTGGGTTAAAATAATGGATTTAGACGAGGATTTTTAAATACACACATCAACTTTGAAAACGAGCTATACAGTCACATAAAAGTAATTTGCCAAGTAACAAATATTCTCTTAATGAATTAGCTATAGCTCCTAGGTCAAAATATTGATTGTAAAATTGAAGGGGACGTATTTTTTTAATTTGAAATATTACCATTTGATCCAATTTCATATTAGATGAACATTACGCTACAAGGCCCGTGGCTTAGCAGCGCTATAAATTGTTGCCCTAAAAACCGGCACAACATTTAAATATTCGCCTTCTATCAACGCTGGTTGCTTTATGACATAATTCTCGTGTGCAACCAACCAGTTGTATTGCAACGCCCATTGAGTAGTTTAAACGCATGAGCGTGGATGTAATTTGCAACATAATGGAAACTCACCCATGCAGTTAGCTAGAAGTACCGCTCGAATTTAAATATACAATCAGGAAATCCTCTCGTAGTAATTGATAACAATAGGTTCACCAGACCGAATTAATAGCGCTCCTAAGCGGGCAATTTATGTCATGCTTATATTATTTATCTTTACTATGTGTATGCTATTATTTCTCTGTATTTTCTAAGTTACGTATTTGCAAATTTTTGTTATTTCATTGCAGACCACAATTTGAATATGAAAATATAAACAATAGCGGATTTAATTTCACATTCAGTACAAGTTCTAATGATCATGTAAATGCCTTGTGATGTATATCACAATGAAGTTTATGCTATGTGCATGCGTAAACAATAAATTAAAAACACTATCTTTTGAGATTCATCTGAAGTTGAATTATAATTGCAACAACGTAATCATATTAAACAAGATATATTTTCATTATATACTCTTTAATAATTCACTATCTAGCAATTGATGATTAGTTATCGTCAAAATATAAAAACAAATAAGGAAACAATAATTAAAACCTCTCTTCAAAAGTGTAGATACATATTTCACAACAATGCTACCCCGTCACCTCTTGTTAGCGTGCAAATGGTTTCCTTTTTAAGTGTGTGTGTATAGGGTAAAGTCGCCAGTTTTCGGTCAGCGCCTATTTTCGGTCACTTCGCCCAAATCGTGTAATGAAAAGGACCTCGTCGTTATAAACTGACGGCTAAAAACCGCCGCATAGTTGATGCCCGGTATTGCTTTAAAAATGGCGACGACCGATGCAATTACACGATTTTGGCCAAGTGACCGAAAATAGGCGCTGACCGAAAACTGGCGACTTTACCCTACATATGTGGTGTATGCATGTAAGTAAACAGAAACAATAGTAGATGAAATGATTAACCCTTTATGTGCTAGCCACAATGAATTCAGTTTTGATATCGAGTTTTGAAATCCCATGTTCAAATCACTTAGGCCTACAATCCAATAGTGATATCATCTCACGAAACAAAACCCAGTATATTGAATAACTTTAAAGCTATATCTGAATATTTGCTGGCACAGATAGAAATTGCTAATATATAAAGTAAAATAAGCGATTAAAGTAAATATTAAAGTAAATTGGAATAAGATATTGTAAATATAAAAGTTAAGCAAAATAAGAGATTGTGAATAAAAACTCCTCTAAAAAAGCGTCAACTTTTTTTCTTCTTCTCAATCGCCAATTTTACACATTTTTCCATTACCAACGATACCTAATTTATAGTAGCAATTTAGATACTTGCTTGAGAAAAATTTCGCCAAATTCACCACTATTTCATGCTCCAAAACAAGTCTGTGGTATGTTCAATGACATGAAGTGTGCAAATTCGTACAGGGAGATGCTGCATTGACTTTTGAATAGTGGGGATTTTAGCACATTTATAGAGACTTCTCCATATTCATGTTAATGTATTCAGATTCAACAATGTTATTGATACATTTGTTCAAAACTCCCGCCAACAGACTTTGTTTAGCTTTCATCATTAAACTCATATCGGAATCCGTTTCTTGTGCCACTTTTAATTTCTTCATCAATCCATAAGGCCTAAAAAAGGTTTGTTTGCCCAAACAAGAGTTGAAAAAGTGGGTCGGTAGGTCGATTACCTTTTTTTGTTTTTTGTTTTTTGTTTTGGCTATAGACACATTTAGTGAAGAAAAAGACTACAAGTTGAATTTTAAAACCCTAACCTTCCTACCCTACGATATTCACTACAACAAAAAACAATGTCCACGCGCATGCTGCAGCATTCGATTCGATAACGTCACCAACCAAGCTGATATGTGTGTACGAAATCGCTGGCCGGGTGAGCGTTGGCAGGTTATTTAGCTGAGTGGTTAGGGACGCGGATGCGGTCCGGGGTCAAATCCCAGGGGTTTCGCGGCGATTATTTGGTTAAGAAATTCATACTTTGTCCCCTTCCCCCGGTTTTCACACCGTAAAAACATAGCCTGGCTGGTTAGGGCTAATACATATATTTTGTTTTTGTGCAGATGGCAGCCTGCAGTACAAACCTTCAGACCATGCTAGATGGTCTGACATGTTCTGTTTTTCACTAGATAGTAGTAGGATCTTGGATTTGCATCTCCTGAGTGTTTTAAAGGGCAGTTTGTTGATTAGCTTAGCAAATTAAGATGAAAATATCATTTAATACATATATTTTTCAACATAAAACATTATTTAAAAAACAAAAAAATCTAAAAAAAAATCTAAAAAAAACCATGGGGTTTTGAGATATTATGGGTCGGTCGTGTTTGGGCAAACAAACTTTTTTTTTAGGCCCAATGGTGTAAGACGATTTGTCGTGATTTCATATGATCCGTTGTCTTGATAATCGGATTGCCATCGTGCTGATTGTTTTGCGTGTCCCGCCTTTCTCCAGCTCGGTAAATATTGGATGGGGAATTACATTTCGGATTTTCCTTGCACTTCTGTGCTCTTACTTTTGTCGCATGGTTCCCCAGCGCATTTTCTAAAGGGCTCTGCCCAGTGGGGTCCAGGGGCCCGGTTGAGTTTGGGGCAGCGACCCTTTAGTGGAGCTGTAGGGGGCTGTCCTGGCAAATATTTCTTTATATTTATTTTTTATCATGATTTTAGGGAAAGTTGTTCAATAAAAAGGCGTAAAACACATTTTTTGACAATTAAATCATACAGACTCTCTTAAGGAAAAAGTCAACACCCTTTCATAAGTATATATAATGGGTTTCATTAAAAACGTCATATTGGACTATTTAAGTGTTAGCAATGCCAACTGTTTGCGCTTCGCGCGTATTAGTTTCAATGTTTCATTATTCAAGCTTAACAAGACGGCTTCATGAAAGTTTTCCATGACCATTTTAGCAGCATCTGTCGCCGATAAACACTGTTTTTCGACCGTTAAACTGAGTTTTTCGACCAATAAACTGAGTTTTTTCGACCGATAAACTGAATTTTTCGACCGATAAACTGAGTTTATCGAGATAAACAATGTTTTTCGATCGAAAACAGTGTTTATCTCGATAAATACAGGTGTTTTTTTATCAAATTGAAGAAGAAAAAAAGTTTATCTCGAAAAACTCAGTTTATGTTTATCGAATTATTACACATTGAGCTCGCCATATCCGTATCAGTTTTCTCCAGTAAACGCAACATCGCTACTGTGCAATTTAACGTTAATTACCGTTTGATTTGTGCAGGTTTTTGCCGTTACAAAACGAAACGGTAATTAGCGATATTTGGCTGTTTCTACTCGGCAACAAGAAGAAACACGCTATATTGAATACTTGGGTAGATGAGGATCAACCGGAGGTTTGAGCAAAATGGGATGCAAGAGAAGACAGTCCATCTTATTTTTGCCAATCACCATGCCCATCCCAACATCAAAGATCGTTCTTGGATGAATCAATTATACCTACCATGCATACACATCTAGGGCTACTTATTAAATAGTAGTGCAATAACCATATTCAAATACATGGCCAACCAAGAAGAGTCTTTCAAAAGACAATCATCGCTCAAAAGAGGTAGATTAAAAGCTAATTATTTAATTAATTTAATTCAATTGTATGACTACTATTGCTAGAAATCTTCCTTTCCAACATAGCTGTCTTGATTTCTTCTACCTGCAATCCTGTGTCACGCTTTAGTAAGTCAATGTAGGTTAGGGCTGGTCTACCACGCTTTCTAGCTCCATGTTTTGGTACCCAGTGTATGAGTTTGGAGACCAGCTCATTGGACCCTCTGAAAGCAGTGTCTTGCAAATCTTGATCTACGCTCCCTGATCTTATCCGAGACTTTGGGCATATCCGCGTACAGGTCCTTATTTGTCACATGCTGTCTTCAGTTGATGTTGAACACAGTTCTAAGCATTCTAGTGTAACATCCGTCCAGCTGTTTACTAAGCTTTGTGGTGACTGTCCATGACTCACATCCATAGAGGAGGACTGATTCTACAGGCTCTGGACATGTAACTTGCCATCTGGTTTTAAAGCTCAACTGGACTACATACTAGTAAGAAGGAAATGGAGGAATAGCGTAACCGACTCTTGTGCATTCAACTCATTTGCTAGTGTGGGATCAGATCATCGCATTGTAACAGCAAAGGTACGACTGAGTCTCAGAGCAAATGGGAAAATACCACCAAGGAAAGTAAAATATGATTGGAAACAACTTGTACAGGATGCTGAGCTACAAGATCGTTACACTGTAGAGGTACGCAACAGATTTAGTGTCTTACACAAGAGCTGTGATGAGAATTCCACATCGGCCTATGAATGTTTCATACAATCAAACAGGGAAGCATCAGAGAAACTGATCCCAAAAGCCCCCAAGCGTCCCAAAGAAGCCATTTGGAATGACCCTAGGATTGAGGAAGCCAGGAAAAAACTGCAAAAGGCTCAGCTCATTGACATCCAGGAGGGATCATGTATATCAAGATCGGAGCTGCAAACTGAGAAGAACCGCCTAAGCAGCACATACCAGATGGTAAATGAAGAGATCCTAGGAAGGAAGATCAAGCAAGTAGAAAACTCCAACATAAACTGTCAGCATAAAGCATCTTGGGACCTTATCAACGAGATCAGTGGGCGTAAAACAGCTAAAAAGGGACAGATCAAAGGTGAAACACAGACAGAAAGATTGGAATCCTGGCATACCCACTTCCAGAAACTACTCGGAAATCCCCCTGTCATAACAAATGAGGATGAAGAAATAAGTCAATTGTTTCAGGAATTTAACATACGAACAGACGCTTTTGATCAGAAAGAATACAACGCTGCCAAGAAGAATATTACTGAAGGCAAAAGCCCCGGTGAAGACGAGATCCCACCGGAAGTTCTCAAAAGATGTGACCTGGATGATATAATTCTTAACTTCTGCAATGATGCGCTTATAAATGGGAGAAAACCAGACCAGTGGTCCATACTAAATCTCATCCCAATTCCAAAGAGTGGAGATTTACGAGAAGGAAAGAACTATAGGGGAATCTGCTTATCGTCCATTGTAGCAAAAACTTACAACAGGCTGCTCCTTAACAGAATTCGACCTCACCTAGACCCGGTTCTACGAATCAATCAAAATGGTTTTCGCCCAGGTAGATCAACAGTGTCTCAAATTCTGGCATTAAGAAGGATAGTAGAGGAAATTAAGAACAACAACCTCATTGCAGCATTGGTCTTCATAGACTTCAAAAAAGCATTTGATACCGTCCATCGTGGTAAGATGTTGGATATATTACGAGCCTATGGTGTACCAGAGAGGCTAGTGGCTGCCATTGGACTTACATACCAACAAACCAAAGCACATGTTACTTCTCCAGATGGCATCACTAAGGACTTCGAAATACAAGCAGGGGTTCTTCAGGGTGATACACTAGCACCGTTTTTGTTCATAATCATCCTAGACTATGTACTGAGGAAGGCATTGGCAGGAAAAGAAGAGCAACTAGGCTTCACACTTGTTCCCAGACAAAGTAGAAGAATAGGGCCGCAGACAATTACAGACCTCGACTTCGCAGACGACATTGCTCTCCTTGCTGACAATCTACGGGATGCAGAGGAACTACTACATCTGGTGGAAGCAGCTGCGCTTACAGTTGGTCTTGGGATGAACGCCAAAAAAACAAAGGCAATGCTGTACAAAGAAGCTCCAACACCAATTAAAACACTGGATGGTAATGATCTTGAAATTGTCCAAGACTTCAAATACCTTGGTGCCTGGATTGCTAGTAGT
Organism: Ophiura sarsii; assembly: GCA_035610835.1. NCBI lineage: Eukaryota > Metazoa > Echinodermata > Ophiuroidea > Amphilepidida > Ophiuridae > Ophiura > Ophiura sarsii. Next base: position 12,405 of record JAYJML010000535.1, on the reverse strand, counting down.
GAACAAGATTTCAACATAAGAAAGGCTCAAGCTTGGAAAGCCTGTAACAGCATGACAAAAATATGGAACAGTAAACTCCCAAGAAACCTGAAAATAAAGCTGTTTACCACCACTGTTGAATCTGTTTTGACCTATGGAGCCGAGACTTGGACACTAACAGCTAAAATGAGAAAAGCGCTGGATGGTTGATACACTCGCCTCTTAAGAAAAGCACTTAATGTATCATGGCAATCTCACACCACCAACAAAGATCTATATGGGAACCTGCTACCAATATCAGAGAGGCTAAGACGGAGGAGATTAAAATTTGCCGGCCACTGTGCCAGAAGGGAAGAGGAAGCAGTCTCCAAAGTTCTCCTGTGGCAACCCAAGCATGGACACAAGGCTAGAGGACCACCACGAAAGAATTACATCAAGCTTTTATCAGAGGATACAGGACTTACTAGGCAGGACATGAAAAACTGCATGCTTGAAAGACCAGTATGGAAGGCCATCACAGAAGTCCGTCCCTTCGGGACGCCTTAAGCAAGTAAGTAAGTAAGCAAGATTCTACAGTAGCTATGAACAGTCTTCCTTTGAGCTTTCTGGATAGTGATTTGGCCTTCCATAGCTGACTAAGTTTGCCACAAGCTCTCCTTTGCACACTTTGTTTATACATTCAGAGATGTCACTTTTAGCTTGTTTATAGCTAGGCTAATATACATTTGTAAGCAAGTTTGCGACCTCTTTGATTTTAGGCTGGTAACACAATCCCATAGTGCATTTCGTTAAAACAGTGTATTTTTTTCTTCAACTGTACGTATCACGTGATATTACCACGATCATTTTCGCAAAATGGCGCGGTACCCCACCCAACCCCCTACTTGGGTACTTTAAGCTTCCTTGAATTTTGATAAATGGACATGTACCGGGTTTTTTGTATTGTATTAACTATTAGCACAGTTCGTTACTAATGTACAGGCTGTCCCAAAATGATTAGTACCCCATCGATGCCTAAAATATCACCGAGCATGCGGCACACTGACTGGGGAGGGGAGGGGGTGGGTATTCCTAGGGACACATAATTATCTAATCAACTCCTTGGCACTTGTTTGGCGTCAAAAGAAGTGTATTTAAGAGTTTGCAAAATATCCAGATACAGGTTGAAAAAGGACGCAATAGCAATAAGATACACGGAAAACCAAGGATGTGTCGATAGAACACCTGAGTCCTGAGGCCCCTCCTTTGGCCCGTCCCCTGGTTAATGTGTAGGCCTATCACTGTATTTGTAATTTGTCCAATGCCTGCAGATGTTGGATATCGGCTGATCACCGACTCCATCCGTCCGTCTGGCTTTATCTGTTTACTTTTCAATGATGTATCTTTTTCGTCGCCAGACGTATTGGACGGAAGCGTGTACACCCGATAATACAGGCCCGTAACCCTCCCTCCAACATAGCAGACAACTTGCTGGTAACCATTTGTCTGATCTTATCATCCTTCAGGTCTTCCTAGATTAACTTCCCAAAGAATCTCATTGGTTGGCTGTGGATATATGTGATTTTCTGTCCGTCAATTACCAGTTGTGGGTCGTAGGCTTTATATTGTGTTTTATGGCCTCTTCGCTTCTGGTTTGCATTCGGAACCACTTTCTTCATGGCATGAGATTTACATTTAACAGGCTTGGCTGTCATGGTTCTTGACCATTTGAGGAATTCGTTGGTGGTATTTATGAGTCGTTGACAACCTGTGTTTCTGGCAACCAGTGTAAGGTCGTCGGCATATGCTTTAGCTGAAGACACAATGTTGGAATTACTCATGCGATATCCAAGATGATCAGATTGGTCGAGTAGATCCAGACATAGATTGAAAACGGCTAGAAATAGAATGGATGATAGCGGGCAGCCTTGAAATACTCCAATAAAGCATTGTATCCAGTCTGTTGTCCACTTCTCTGTTTTCACACGGATGAACACTTCATCTACTTATTATAGAAAATATTTTTATTTGGATATGACACTTTGGGTATGGGTTGGACAAAATCAGTTTGAATTTGGTGAATTTATAGTAGCGTAGCTATAGTAGCTACGTACTTAGTATTTTATATTGGGGTGGGGCAATAAATAAAAGTAAGCCGACAAGACTTTGGTGGACTAAACAAATGCACCCGTACCCGCGTAAATTGAACTAACTGAACAATGAAAGCAACTCATGAAAAAGCAAAAATGAAAAAAAGAAAATCATGGGTAACATCTTGTTTTTATATTATTTACATTATATTATACCAATTGCATATAAAACCAAATGGGTATTAGACCAATTAGATATTAAACCAAATGGGTATTAGACCAATTGGATATTAGACCAAATAGGTTTAGACCATATGACATTTAGACCTTTTGGATATTAGACCAATTATATATTATACCAATTGGGTATTAGACCTATTAGGTATTAGACGAACCTGGTATTAGACCAACTTGTTATTAGACCAAATTGGTTTAGACCATGTGGTTAGCCAAAATGGGTTTAGACAAAATGGCTATAGTATTAGACCAAATGGGTATTAGACCATTTGGGTATTAGACTATATGGGTTTACACCAATTTGGATTAGACCTTCTGGCATTAGACCAAATGGGTTTAGACCATATGGCAATAGACCCGTTGATCTTCCAGGATTTTTATTGCTGCCACCGCGAACTGCTTCTTGTACAGATCCTGTCTTTAAGGGGGCTGTGGACTCTCAGGTACAGTCTCCGTAAAACTGCCGTAACTTCTTCAATATTCATTTAATCTTTATAAACGTATACAGTTTTTTGCAGAAAAGGGTTCAATGAATCCAACCATGATAATGAAATTGACCATTTTGGAAGGAATTATAAAAAACACGTTTTTTTTACCCATTTTAGATTTGGAAAAGATAACTCAAAATAAATGTTGTCATACTAGTTTTATGATAATCCTGATAACATTCTCCAGGAGCGTTTTTTTGTTTTTTTAATATATTTTTTATTTTTGGAGTTACAGACCAAAAAGTGCCAACAAATGTGTTTTTTTACCGCAAAAATCACGAAAATCACATTTTTGGCACTTGTTGGTCTATTACTCAAAAAAGAAATAAGATATTAAAAAATTAAAAAGCCACGTGAATGGAGTATGAGGAATGTTCAGCTTCGGTTTTCAGCACGTATTTACAGCTACGCACAGTTGGCGTCGTAAAAATCTAACAAAGATAAACAGACGACGATGGACACGCGAAAATCTAAATTTTGAATTCGTAATCGCGAATGTTGATCTAAATCATTTTGAAAAATGTTCGAAGAAAAAAATTCCAATCCAAAACCGTTGTGGCTGGCTAACCACCCGCAGTGTCAGTATCATTTTTTAAAATTTAAACCGTTGTTAAGCATTCGTCCCATTCACTTGATCACGTAACCTCGTTCGCATATTTAAACCTGAATACTCGTGAATACCCCCGTGTCCAGCGTCGTCCAAAGATAAATATGGTATTGCGCGTTCTGTAAACATACATTTCCGCCCGTGTAAAATATTTAGGGCCTCAAAAAATCAATGTGATTTGATAATGTCTTTCAGGTGTACCTTAATTAAAAGAGAGTTACGAAATACATCTTTTACACTTTTTGGCCCTCGGTAATTTCTGGAAATGTCCGGTATTTCCGGAAATTTGAATATAATTCACTATTTTGTAAGCCAAAATGGTAGAAATATGGTTCTAAACGATTGTTTAGTAAAGTGGTTTTTGAAAATTGGTCGAAATATTAATGTTCCAAAGGGATCAACTCCACTAGTTTCCGAAAATAAAGAATAACATAGGAAATACAGTAAAAATAGAAAAATGAAATCAAACCTGTTTTTAAGCTTACACGTATAATATCTTTCATATGGCAGAAAATTAGCATAATCAAAGAAGTGCAACACCTTAATTTAAAAAAGTTGCTTTTCTCCTATTTCACTTATATGGAGTTGATCCCTTTTGGAACATAGCTCTTCATATACAGTTAAGCCCACAATTATTCACACCCTTTGACAAATATGAATTGTTTGCATTTGTCTTATATCTATACCAGCTGGAGTGGTGGAACTTTCACTTTACACAAATGACAGTTAGTTTGCAAATACAAATCAATATATTTTGGCTCAATTTTTTTGCATAAACGATAGAATTTAACAAGAATTGTGTTTTTATTCACACCCCATACCAAGTCTCAATATTGTGGCCATTTTTTTGTGATAATATACATGTTTTTGACATTCCAAACGTTCTTTTATTGTGTGATAGGCTTTAATATTGTCATGCAATTATTCCATAATGTGCATATACAATGTGGATGCATTACATATGTGACCTTGAATGTACAGCGAGAGATATTATAGGACAACACTCTAGTTCTTTGTCAGCATGGCGAAGAAGACCAAAGAACTCAGTGAAGACCTTTGTGTATGCATATTGTGAATGCTCACAAATAGGGGAAAGGCTACAAAGCTATTTCGAAGCAATTCCAAGTGCCTGATTCCACCATACAAAGCATGATTTGGAAGAACAAGACGTTCAACTCAGTTAAAAAATCTTGAAGGACACGGTTGGAAGCCAACGGTGTCCCCTTGTTTGACAAGAAAAGTATGGTGAAAGGTCAACAACAATCCACAGATCACCGTCAATGTTCTCCTGAACAACCTTGGTGAGTCTTGGATCAAGATATCAAGACAGACACCCCAGCAGACATTGCACACGAGAGTACTCCGTGGACTCCGACCAAGGAGACACTCCAGCAGACATTGCACACGAGAGTACTCCATGGACTCCGACCAAGAAAGACTCTAGTCCTGAGAATAGACAAAGAGAAACTCGTCTAGCATTTGCAAGAGCACTTTTGGACAAATATCCAAGCTTTTGGTCCTCAGTGTTGGGGTTGGCTAAGATGCAAGACGAGTTTCACTGTGTCTCTTTTCAGGAATATAGTCTTTCTTGGTCGGCCTACTTGGAAACCTTTCAGGCGCAATGTCTGCTGGAGTGTCCGCCATGATATCTTGGTCCAAGAATTGCCAAGGCTGTTTAGGAGAGCATTGACGGTGACATGTGGATTGTTGTTGGCCTTTCACAATACTTTTCTTGCCAAACAAGGGGATACCGTTGGCTTCCGACTGCGTCCTTCAATGTTTTTACTGAGTTGAACTTTTTGTTCTTCCTAATTATGCTTTGTATGGTGGAATCTGGCAATTGTTTCGAAATAGCTCTGATACCTTTCCCCTATTTGTGAGCATTCACAATAATATGCACAAAAAGGGTCCTCTTTACTGAGTTATTTGGTCCTCACTGAGTTATTTGATCTTCTTCGCCATGTTGAAAAAAGAGCTAGAGTGTTGTCCTATAACATCCTTCATTGTACATTCAATAGGACACATTTGTAACGCATCCACTTTGTATGCACACATCATGGACTAATAATTGTATAGCAATATAAAGCCTATTACACAATATAAAGGACGTTTGGAATATCAAAAACATGTGTTTTATCACAAAATAATTGCCTCAATCCCGAGACTTGGTATGGGGTATGAATATTTTTAGACAGGCATTAAACACAATTCTTGTTAAATTCTATTGTTATGCAAAACAAATTGAGCCAAAATATATTGATTTGTACTTGCAAAGTAACTGTCTTTTGTGTGAAGGGGAAGTTCCACCACTCCAGTCGGTATAGTTATGAGAAAAATACCAAAAACTCATATTTTTCAATGGGTATGAATAATTGTGGGCTTAACTGTATGCTGTCGGCAAATTCATGCAGCAGTCGGCAAACTGAAGAAAAGGGGGACAGAGAGGAAAAGAAAAGGAAAAGGAAAAGGAAAAGGAAAAGGAAAAGGAAAAGGAAAAGGAAAAGGAAAAAGAAAAGGAAAAATAATTCGGTAAGATTAGTTGGTAAAGCCAGTTGCAGCAAAATTATTTGAGAAAACAAGTTGGTACAATCAAAGTCAGTCAGTTGGTAAGTTTTACTCAGCAAAATCACTTGGTAAACAACAAAATAAGTTGTCAACAAAATGATCAGTCAGCAAAATAAATTGGTAGACAAATGGGTAGATTATGAGTTTATTTAATTTTAGGCACATAACTGAGATAATAATCATCCAATCTTCACGTATATTATCTCAAATTAAAGGAACGAAATTTCATTACAACTTAATAATTTAACATGTTTACGTAGGAGATATAGTGTTGGAGTTGAGAGCATATTTATTTCCTGGTCAGTTGCTTATTTTGAGGATTATATACCTTAATACCACAACCACCAGAAGAAGAAGAGTAGCCTTACTGCAATGCTCGTTAGCAATACTGATATTTTTTGTTGATCATGGTTGAAATTGTAGTACAATGAATACACAATTTTATACATTTTAGGCTCATTTCGAACCCTGAAATGTATCAAATGCTCAGAGCTTAGGGTGCTTCGCCCCTTTGACCCCACGGAGGGTCTTGACCAAGGACCCACCAGGACCATTGGCCTTAAGCGGGCCCCGGACCCCATGCCGTGAGCTCGCGCGCGCTTCGAATACTTCAGTCATTCTTTAACTAGTCTGCAATTTGGGCCGAATACACCCCATTCAAAATGCTCTAGCGACGCCCTAAGGGCTGTGCCCTGTGTATAGCAAATACTGCTTACCTGAAATTGATAAAGCAAAAAACAGCAACTGACGCATATGATTGTTAAAGTGGAACCACATTGTTGTAACACGTCAATAATGAGTGCAGCCGTATTAAGTACACGATGAACACATTAAGGAAGTAAATCTCGTATATTCCACTCTAGCTTGATCTTTACACCTAATGCCGATTTGATTCGTGTGTTTGCAGTTTACTGAACCATGCTATCGATATTGCCCGGAATTGGAGCCGTACATGTCAAGTTCAGAATATAATATTCCCGGTTTACTAGGTAAAGTATTCCAATAGTTCCATGGTTTAACGACGATTAAATTATAGAAATTATATACATCACGTGACGTCATATATATGGAGAATGTCGGTACTATAGTGCAACTTATACCATAAATGCCCTTTGATATCAAATTCCCTTAAATGTCTATAGAAAAACGCCCCCTTTCATTCAATTAAATCAAGTTTGGTGCTATAAGGGTATTATTTACATATTCAATTAGCATCAAGTCAAAAACACATTGTAATTTATATCTGGAGATGTGTATATCTTGGAAACCTGGAAATCAGATATGTTGAACGTAAACTTATTCCCGACATTTTTGGAAAAATGGAACATTTCTTATGATTCACCAGGCATAACCACAGGGAACGTGCATTTGAATCTACCGCGTTAGCAGTGCACATGCCGGCGTGTGTGCAGTGTTACGATCGCATTCTATATTATCTGTATATCCATATTATAGGATTTGATCACGGTCGAAGTACCTAACATTCTGTTCACACAAATAAACAACAACAAACGTGTCTGGCTTTAACTATCAAATCACGTATAAGGTTTATTCACGCTAAAGATACAAATAAATAGTCATTAATAAACAATAATCATGTCCTGGAATAAGTAGAGTCTTCTACTCTTTCCACGATTATACATCAGTTAATGAATGTCCGGACTTGGCCTAAGACTAAGTAAGCATGCATTTTGGGGAAATGTTCCATTTGTAGTGCTAGCATTCTGCGTTGCAGGCCTGTTTAGTATACACCAGTTACCATTCATCATTAGGTCAAAGATTTTCTACTAGAAAATCTTTGATTAGGTTGTGTAAATAAATGTTTGAAGAGAAGAAAACATCATTTTGCGACGGAAGCTGTTGTTTCTTCTTGAGCTACCACATGTGCGTGTTATTATGGTGGTGGCCATTTATTCTCCTGGCTAATCACAGCTGTCTCCCGTCTATCGCCGCCTGTCATCCTTTTGACTCATGTCTAAACTATTAGAGGGCAGCATTTCACTACTCCAGTATTGAAATACTTAGGGATTCATCACAGCAGTCATGCACAGTGATAATGTATTAAATTACATACATGTATAAGGTGTGTGTGGTTTCATAGACCAGCTCTGGTATAGGAAAAGGTTGCTCATTAACATAATTTCCGTGATACATGTAGTCGTGTAGTGTCTGTCCTCCCCGATAGAAATACCTGTTGGCAAATTAAAAATGTGGGCTAAGTACCCCAAAACAAAAGTACCTAAACTTAGTTATAGCGTATACCAAATGGAGCAACACTGTCCATTCAATTGACCGTCATTTGAGAGTCGATTCCTTTATCCGTTTTCTTTTATTTGGAAAGACGCTATTAAAATGGGCTGTTAGGTTGCCCTTTCATAGCTTTAGAATCACGGGTATTGTCTGAACACTATCTAAGTGAAATCGATTGAATACCTAAAATCATACAATGACGCCTAATATGTCAAGAGCATCGGTACCAAAAGGAAACTGAATAGGGGTGTTGCTGATTGAATCTACATATAGTTCTTATTGTAGGTTAACAAAAATCCATCCATGTAGGCCTATATATACAGCGTGTCCCAAAAAACTGGGTCCAAAAACTGCAGAGCTTATAACTTACAAAGTAGGAAACATAGCTGCTTCGTATTTAAGAACATGAAGGTAAATATACCTGGCATTAATTGATAAAAATATGAGATCAATCGAACGACAGCTTTTTGAATTATAAAGCTTTCATTAGAGCGTGGTCAGAACCCGGTTTTTTTCTTCAATTTAACAATAAACCACCCATGCGTCTCAGAAGGTTATTTAGTGATTTTCTTAAACATTTCATAGGTATTTACACTTTTTAATGCCCCTCATGTTAAAGATAAATTTACTGAGTAAGTCATTGTAAAGAATAAAGTCAAAGGCAAAACTTGATGAAGTCAGTATGATGCGCAAATGCAACGCACGGATGGTTCATGGGCAAATCGGAAAAACGGGTTCTGACCACGCTGTATTCAAAGCTTTTTATTTCAAATACCGGTACCTGACATCTGATGGGTCTCATAATTCCGCCAATTAAGGTCAGGTATATTAACTTTCATATCCTTCAATATGAAGCAGCTATGTTTCCTACATTTTTAGTTATAAGCTCTCCGATATTTGGACCCAACGTATAACGCAATATAACTAAGCTTGTTTTTATTTTGTTTGTTTGTTTGTTTGTTTACACGGTCGTTACATTGTTTGTATTTTTTGTATAAAAAGAGCAAATGTGAATAATAGCCCAACAGACATTTACAAGGTTAATGAACTGAGTGATTCAAGATTAGCCTAACTTCTATCAGTTCAACAGATTTCCTTTAAGTTTATTTTGTACTATTTAGGGGAAGGGGTTACATTGCTTTCATCTTGAGCAGATAACACCCATATTACATTGCTTTCTTGAGTAGATAGCACCCATATTACATTGCTTTCTGCAGTAGATAGCACACATTGCTTTGTTCGGTAGATAGCTCCCAGCCTCCCACATGTTACATTGCTATCTTCATCAGATAACATCCATATCACAGAAAGTATTTACTGTTGAAAACATATGTTATTGTGCTATATTGGTGTGCAACCTTTACTATACTTAACGACAAGTTGGACTATAGGAGAGTGAATGACATACGAGGGTCATTCAAAAAGTTGTACCTCCTACCTCATAACTTTGCTATTATACAAGTCAGTCGTATTAAATATTCCACAATTGAAGCTTTGAATCTCAGCTACAAAATCAAAGTACGTTTGTCTTAATACTCATTGTACTTTTCTGGATATGCAGTTAAAACCAAACTTCCATTTATTGCGACGGAAACGGGTAAACAACAGCCAAATGTCTACTAAGCGCTGTTCATTTGGCCAATTCTTAGAGACAAAATGTACCTATCGGTCAATTACAATCGTTCTAAGTTACAAATATCTCTTGAACAGACTTTAAACAATACAAGTGACTGATTTCTTGGCGGAAAATGCCCTCTATTTAGCCAGGACCAGACCAGGACAGTCATCAATTTTACCCCCTACCTTAGCTAGAGAACCGCTGCAAAAGTCATATTTGCTTTTAATAGGAACTAAGAGATCTTCATTATACAGGACTCGAAGATATATTTTTCTATCACTGACTACCTGATTACCTATTCTAAATGTTTCATATAAGAAAAACTGATAAAGTTACTATCATGTTAAGATTTAACATTCGAGGCATCACTGTGACTTGACATGTAAAAACGAACATTTGACTGAATATCAGTATTCCAGTATGCGGCATAATTCTGTTATACGAGGGTCGTTCAATAACTAATGAAAGTGATCATGGTATGGGATGCATGAGTGATTCTATTGAGGGATAATGTGATCAATACAAAGTATGAACCTTTGTCTTTCAAACAATACAGTTTTGGATTTCTAAGTGTGAATTATGACGTCATAGCATTGTCTCAAAGTAAGTACACTTGGGACACTGCTAAATCAGTTATTTGGCGGTAAATTTGAATTGTTTGTATGAAACATGTGGTAAGAAGATTGCATAACATGACACCAGAAACAGGTAAATCCCAATTTCTTTCGCGTAAGTACGATAAAAAAAACCATAATTTTAATCCCTGTGTAATTTGATATATGTATTATAAGAGGAAAAAGTAAGGAGAGGCAATTGAATAAAAGGTATACAAATATCAGTATTCCAAATAGCCAATTTCATTGAAAAATGCCCAGTAAGTGAATCACTAATATTGCGGAAAATCATACAATTTAGGAAAAATCCTAGCAATTAACCAGTTTTGGAGATTCCATATAATAGCTAACTAAATATATGAACTTATTCGCATGAAACCTGCAGAAAATATGCGCATGCGCAGACGGCAGATCATTTTGAACTGGGCCAAAAATGGCTAAAATCATCAAATTTACCAGATAAAAGCTTACGGTGCCTTCAAATTTTAATCAGAAATAATGAAAAATGCTTAAATCAATGTGTATAAATATTGTAATAGTCAAAATGAAGATATACATGAATGTATCAATCAAAGATGGCTGCCACAACCTCTCTTATTACTATTATCTGTAGAGCTACTAGATATGTATTGTTAAAGTAATCGTCACATAATTTCAATGGTTTGAGGAAATTTTTATGAACAGCTCCTCTTTAAATCCCCACTATTATTGATTTAAATCCCACAACAATTTACTCAATTATAATCCCTCCATTGTTCTTTATCCTTTGTTGTTTTCTAAGGTATATTATTGCGGATTTTTCCTAAATAAAAGCGTATTTGAGATGGTCCCTTCTTGGTTTGTATTAAGGAATTCAGATCGAAAAAAATGTTAAACAGAGATAAGTGTGTGTTCTAACTATGTGCCAAGTGTTATCTGTTTTGATGCTTGCATTGCTGAGATATACGCAAATGTATCAATCAACCCATATTCAACATATTACATATCCAGCCAAATAATTGACGGATTTCGGCCAGTGTCTGAAACCTATTGTGTTTATGTTAATGACGTTACATAACCAAAGGTATCTAACAATCCAAAAGTGTATTGATTGAAAGACAAAGGTTCATACTTTGTATTGATCACATTATCTCTCAATAGAATCACTCATGCATCCATACCATGATCACTTTCATTATTTATTGAACGACCCTCGTACCCTTCACACCAACATCGGTTAGTATGCGTCGTTCTTAAAAATCACGCACTATGAATACCCATGTGTAGGGTATAACAGATACATTCGATTTGGAGCTACAAAGGTTAATATTGCCTACAATCTGATTTATACATGATAGTATAGCATTATATTCAGAAATCATCCTTTGTTTTCTATTTTCAGTATTTAAATCGGGCGGTTATACCTAATCATACAATATGGAGAGAAAACGAAAAAAACATGTATTTATCTTTGGGTAATATTTCGTGTCCGTTGTCCAAAATCTCTCTATGGCTCTGATTGCATCATGACAAAAGTGAAATAGGTATCTATAAATGTGAAGCTATGATTCAGAGCTATAATCATGACAAATGTCATGTGACTGACATTCATATTAGCGATGTTGAGTGAGGAGGTAGAACTTATTGAATGACCCAAGTATTTACAGAAAATGGAAATATTTTATTTACCAAAATGTCCAATGTAGGGCTTTTCAATCAAGGATCAGTGGCTTAGCTAGGTTTTTCATATTATGGAGTGGGGAGGCGAAAATTAAGAACCGAAAATGACTTCCAGTCTGTCAACTTGCCGCCGAGTCAGACATTTTAGGGTGCGTCGAGTCGCAAATTGAGAGGGGTGCCGTCATAAGCTTGAAAGCCTTGGGTGGGAGAGGTGGTGACAAAAATAAAAATCATCTTTTTTGCAGAAAAGGGTTCAGTGAATCCAACCATGATAATGAAATTGACCATTTTGGAAAAAATTATAAAAACACGTTTTTTG
>JAYJML010000302.1:0-48823 GCA_035610835.1 Ophiura sarsii | reverse complement strand
AATTGGCAAGAGTTTGAATTAAAACTCATTAGAAGTGATAATTGGCAAGAGTTTGAATTAAAACTCATTAGAAGTGATGATTGGCAAGAGTTCGAATTAAAACTCATTAGAAGTGATAATTGGCAAGAGTTTGAATTAAAACTCATAAGAAGTGATAATGATTGGCAAGAGTTTGAATTAAAACTCATTAGAAGTGATAATGATTGGCAAGAGTATGAATTAAAACTCATTAGAATTGATATTTATTGGCAAGAGTTTGAATTAAAACTCATTAGAAGTGATAATTGGCAAGAGTTTGAATTAAAACTCATTAGAAGTGATAATGATTGGCAAGAGTTTGAATTAAAACTCATTAGAAGTGATAATTGGCAAGAGTTTGAATTAAAACTCATTAGAAGTGATAATGATTGGCAAGAGTTTGAATTAAAACTCATTAGAAGTAATAATTGGCAAGAGTTTGAATTAAAACTCATTAGAAGTGATAATTGGCAAGAGTTTGAATTAAAACTCATTAGAAGTGATAATGATTGGCAAGAGTTTGAATTAAAACTCATTAGAAGTGATAATGATTGGCAAGAGTTTGAATTAAAACTCATTAGAATTGATATTTATTGGCAAGAGTTTGAATTAAAACTCATTAGAAGTGATAATTGGCAAGAGTTTGAATTAAAACTCATTAGAAGTGATAATGATTGGCAAGAGTTTGAATTAAAACTCATTAGAATTGATAATGATTGGCAAGAGTTTGAATTAAAACTCATTAGAAGTGATAATTGGCAAGAGTTTGAATTAAAACTCATTAGAAGTGATAATGATTGGCAAGAGTTCGAATTAAAACTCATTAGAAGTGATTATTGGCAAGAGTTTGAATTAAAACTCATTAGAAGTGATAATGATTGGCAAGAGTTTGAATTAAAACTCATTAGAAGTGATAATGATTGGCAAGAGTTTGAATTAAAACTCATTAGAAGTAATAATTGGCAAGAGTTTGAATTAAAACTCATTAGAAGTGATAATTGGCAAGAGTTTGAATTAAAACTCATTAGAATTGATATTTATTGGCAAGAGTTTGAATTAAAACTCATTAGAAGTGATAATGATTGGCAAGAGTTTGAATTAAAACTCATTAGAAGTGATAATGATTGGCAAGAGTTCGAATTAAAACTCATTAGAAGTGATAATGATTGGCAAGAGTTTGAATTAAAACTCATTAGAAGTGATAATGATTGGCAAGAGTTTGAATTAAAACTCATTAGAAGTGATAATTGGCAAGAGTTTGAATTAAAACTCATTAGAAGTGATAATTGGCAAGAGTTTGAATTAAAACTCATTAGAAGTGATGATTGGCAAGAGTTCGAATTAAAACTCATTAGAAGTGATAATTGGCAAGAGTTTGAATTAAAACTCATAAGAAGTGATAATGATTGGCAAGAGTTTGAATTAAAACTCATTAGAAGTGATAATGATTGGCAAGAGTATGAATTAAAACTCATTAGAATTGATATTTATTGGCAAGAGTTTGAATTAAAACTCATTAGAAGTGATAATTGGCAAGAGTTTGAATTAAAACTCATTAGAAGTGATAATGATTGGCAAGAGTTTGAATTAAAACTCATTAGAAGTGATAATGATTGGCAAGAGTTTGAATTAAAACTCATTAGAAGTGATAATTGGCAAGAGTTTGAATTAAAACTCATTAGAAGTGATAATGATTGGCAAGAGTTTGAATTAAAACTCATTAGAAGTGATAATTGGCAAGAGTTTGAATTAAAACTCATAAGAAGTGATAATGATTGGCAAGAGTTTGAATTAAAACTCATTAGAAGTGATAATTGGCAAGAGTTTGAATTAAAACTCATTAGAAATGATAATTGGCAAGAGTTTGAATTAAAACTCATTAGAAGTGATAATGATTGGCAAGAGTTTGAATTAAAACTCATTAGAAGTGATAATGATTGGCAAGAGTTTGAATTAAAACTCATTAGAATTGATATTTATTGGCAAGAGTTTGAATTAAAACTCATTAGAAGTGATAATTGGCAAGAGTTTGAATTAAAACTCATTAGAAGTGATAATGATTGGCAAGAGTTTGAATTAAAACTCATTAGAAGTGATAATTGGCAAGAGTTTGAATTAAAACTCATTAGAAGTGATAATGATTGGCAAGAGTTCGAATTAAAACTCATTAGAAGTGATAATGATTGGCAAGAGTTCGAATTAAAACTCATTAGAAGTGATTATTGGCAAGAGTTTGAATTAAAACTCATTAGAAGTGATAATGATTGGCAAGAGTTTGAATTAAAACTCATTAGAAGTGATAACGATTGGCAAGAGTTTGAATTAAAACTCATTAGAAGTGATAACGATTGGCAAGAGTTTGAATTAAAACTCATTAGAAGTGATAATGATTGGCAAGAGTTTGAAATTAAAACTCATTAGAATTGATAATGATTGGCAAGAGTTTGAATTAAAACTCATTAGAAGTGATAATTGGCAAGAGTTTGAATTAAAACTCATTAGAAGTGATAATGATTGGCAAGAGTTCGAATTAAAACTCATTAGAAGTGATTATTGGCAAGAGTTTGAATTAAAACTCATTAGAAGTGATAATGATTGGCAAGAGTTTGAATTAAAACTCATTAGAAGTGATAATGATTGGCAAGAGTTTGAATTAAAACTCATTAGAAGTAATAATTGGCAAGAGTTTGAATTAAAACTCATTAGAAGTGATAATTGGCAAGAGTTTGAATTAAAACTCATTAGAAGTGATAATGATTGGCAAGAGTTTGAATTAAAACTCATTAGAAGCGATAATGATTGGCAAGAGTTTGAATTAAAACTCATTAGAATTGATATTTATTGGCAAGAGTTTGAATTAAAACTCATTAGAAGTGATAATTGGCAAGAGTTTGAATTAAAACTCATTAGAAGTGATAATGATTGGCAAGAGTTCGAATTAAAACTCATTAGAAGTGATAATTGGCAAGAGTTTGAATTAAAACTCATTAGAAGTGATAATGATTGGCAAGAGTTTGAATTAAAACTCATTAGAAGTGATAATGATTGGCAAGAGTTTGAATTAAAACTCATTAGAAGTGATAATGATTGGCAAGAGTTCGAATTAAAACTCATTAGAAGTGATAATGATTGGCAAGAGTTTGAATTAAAACTCATTAGAAGTGATAATGATTGGCAAGAGTTTGAATTAAAACTCATTAGAAGTGATAATTGGCAAGAGTTTGAATTAAAACTCATTAGAAGTGATAATGATTGGCAAGAGTTTGAATTAAAACTCATTAGAAGTGATAATTGGCAAGAGTTTGAATTAAAACTCATTAGAAGTGATAATGATTGGCAAGAGTTTGAATTAAAACTCATTAGAAGTAATAATTGGCAAGAGTTTGAATTAAAACTCATTAGAAGTGATAATTGGCAAGAGTTTGAATTAAAACTCATTAGAAGTGATAATGATTGGCAAGAGTTTGAATTAAAACTCATTAGAAGTGATAATGATTGGCAAGAGTTTGAATTAAAACTCATTAGAATTGATATTTATTGGCAAGAGTTTGAATTAAAACTCATTAGAAGTGATAATTGGCAAGAGTTTGAAATAAAACTCATTAGAAGTGATAATGATTGGCAAGAGTTTGAATTAAAACTCATTAGAAGTGATAATTGGCAAGAGTTTGAATTAAAACTCATTAGAATTGATATTTATTGGCAAGAGTTTGAATTAAAACTCATTAGAAGTGATAATTGGCAAGAGTTTGAATTAAAACTCATTAGAAGTGATAATTGGCAAGAGTTTGAATCAAAACTCATTAGAAGTGATGATTGGCAAGAGTTCGAATTAAAACTCATTAGAAGTGATAATTGGCAAGAGTTTGAATTAAAACTCATTAGAATTGATATTTATTGGCAAGAGTTTGAATTAAAACTCATTAGAAGTGATAATTGGCAAGAGTTTGAATTAAAACTCATTAGAAGTGATAATTGGCAAGAGTTTGAAATAAAACTCATTAGAAGTGATAATGATTGGCAAGAGTTTGAATTAAAACTCATTAGAAGTGATAATGATTGGCAAGAGTTTGAATTAAAACTCATTAGAAGTGATAATTGGCAAGAGTTTGAATTAAAACTCATTAGAAGTGATAATGATTGGCAAGAGTTTGAATTAAAACTCATTAGAAGTGATAATTGGCAAGAGTTTGAATTAAAACTCATTAGAAGTGATAATGATTGGCAAGAGTTTGAATTAAAACTCATTAGAAGTGATAATTGGCAAGAGTTTGAATTAAAACTCATTAGAAGTGATAATGATTGGCAAGAGTTTGAATTAAAACTCATTAGAAGTGATAATGATTGGCAAGAGTTTGAATTAAAACTCATTAGAATTGATATTTATTGGCAAGAGTTTGAATTAAAACTCATTAGAAGTGATAATTGGCAAGAGTTTGAAATAAAACTCATTAGAAGTGATAATGATTGGCAAGAGTTTGAATTAAAACTCATTAGAAGTGATAATTGGCAAGAGTTTGAATTAAAACTCATTAGAAGTGATAATTGGCAAGAGTTTGAATTAAAACTCATTAGAAGTGATAATGATTGGCAAGAGTTTGAATTAAAACTCATTAGAAGTGATAATTGGCAAGAGTTTGAATTAAAACTCATTAGAAATGATAATTGGCAAGAGTTTGAATTAAAACTCATTAGAAGTGATAATGATTGGCAAGAGTTTGAATTAAAACTCATTAGAAGTGATAATGATTGGCAAGAGTTTGAATTAAAACTCATTAGAATTGATATTTATTGGCAAGAGTTTGAATTAAAACTCATTAGAAGTGATAATTGGCAAGAGTTTGAATTAAAACTCATTAGAAGTGATAATGATTGGCAAGAGTTTGAATTAAAACTCATTAGAAGTGATAATTGGCAAGAGTTTGAATTAAAACTCATTAGAAGTGATAATGATTGGCAAGAGTTCGAATTAAAACTCATTAGAAGTGATAATGATTGGCAAGAGTTCGAATTAAAACTCATTAGAAGTGATTATTGGCAAGAGTTTGAATTAAAACTCATTAGAAGTGATAATGATTGGCAAGAGTTTGAATTAAAACTCATTAGAAGTGATAACGATTGGCAAGAGTTTGAATTAAAACTCATTAGAAGTGATAACGATTGGCAAGAGTTTGAATTAAAACTCATTAGAAGTGATAATGATTGGCAAGAGTTTGAATTAAAACTCATTAGAATTGATAATGATTGGCAAGAGTTTGAATTAAAACTCATTAGAAGTGATAATTGGCAAGAGTTTGAATTAAAACTCATTAGAAGTGATAATGATTGGCAAGAGTTCGAATTAAAACTCATTAGAAGTGATTATTGGCAAGAGTTTGAATTAAAACTCATTAGAAGTGATAATGATTGGCAAGAGTTTGAATTAAAACTCATTAGAAGTGATAATGATTGGCAAGAGTTTGAATTAAAACTCATTAGAAGTAATAATTGGCAAGAGTTTGAATTAAAACTCATTAGAAGTGATAATTGGCAAGAGTTTGAATTAAAACTCATTAAAAGTGATAATGATTGGCAAGAGTTTGAATTAAAACTCATTAGAAGTGATAATGATTGGCAAGAGTTTGAATTAAAACTCATTAGAATTGATATTTATTGGCAAGAGTTTGAATTAAAACTCATTAGAAGTGATAATTGGCAAGAGTTTGAATTAAAACTCATTAGAAGTGATAATGATTGGCAAGAGTTCGAATTAAAACTCATTAGAAGTGATAATTGGCAAGAGTTTGAATTAAAACTCATTAGAAGTGATAATGATTGGCAAGAGTTTGAATTAAAACTCATTAGAAGTGATAATGATTGGCAAGAGTTTGAATTAAAACTCATTAGAAGTGATAATGATTGGCAAGAGTTCGAATTAAAACTCATTAGAAGTGATAATGATTGGCAAGAGTTTGAATTAAAACTCATTAGAAGTGATAATGATTGGCAAGAGTTTGAATTAAAACTCATTAGAAGTGATAATTGGCAAGAGTTTGAATTAAAACTCATTAGAAGTGATAATGATTGGCAAGAGTTTGAATTAAAACTCATTAGAAGTGATAATTGGCAAGAGTTTGAATTAAAACTCATTAGAAGTGATAATGATTGGCAAGAGTTTGAATTAAAACTCATTAGAAGTAATAATTGGCAAGAGTTTGAATTAAAACTCATTAGAAGTGATAATTGGCAAGAGTTTGAATTAAAACTCATTAGAAGTGATAATGATTGGCAAGAGTTTGAATTAAAACTCATTAGAAGTGATAATGATTGGCAAGAGTTTGAATTAAAACTCATTAGAATTGATATTTATTGGCAAGAGTTTGAATTAAAACTCATTAGAAGTGATAATTGGCAAGAGTTTGAAATAAAACTCATTAGAAGTGATAATGATTGGCAAGAGTTTGAATTAAAACTCATTAGAAGTGATAATTGGCAAGAGTTTGAATTAAAACTCATTAGAATTGATATTTATTGGCAAGAGTTTGAATTAAAACTCATTAGAAGTGATAATTGGCAAGAGTTTGAATTAAAACTCATTAGAAGTGATAATTGGCAAGAGTTTGAATCAAAACTCATTAGAAGTGATGATTGGCAAGAGTTCGAATTAAAACTCATTAGAAGTGATAATTGGCAAGAGTTTGAATTAAAACTCATTAGAATTGATATTTATTGGCAAGAGTTTGAATTAAAACTCATTAGAAGTGATAATTGGCAAGAGTTTGAATTAAAACTCATTAGAAGTGATAATTGGCAAGAGTTTGAAATAAAACTCATTAGAAGTGATAATGATTGGCAAGAGTTTGAATTAAAACTCATTAGAAGTGATAATTGGCAAGAGTTTGAATTAAAACTCATTAGAATTGATATTTATTGGCAAGAGTTTGAATTAAAACTCATTAGAAGTGATAATTGGCAAGAGTTTGAATTAAAACTCATTAGAAGTGATAATTGGCAAGAGTTTGAATCAAAACTCATTAGAAGTGATGATTGGCAAGAGTTCGAATTAAAACTCATTAGAAGTGATAATTGGCAAGAGTTTGAATTAAAACTCATAAGAAGTGATAATGATTGGCAAGAGTTTGAATTAAAACTCATTAGAAGTGATGATTGGCAAGAGTTTGAATTAAAACTCATTAGAAGTGATAATGATTGGCAAGAGTTTGAATTAAAACTCATTAGAAGTGATAATTGGCAAGAGTTTGAATTAAAACTCATTAGAAGTGATAATGATTGGCAAGAGTTTGAATTAAAACTCATTAGAAGTGATAATGATTGGCAAGAGTTTGAATTAAAACTCATTAGAATTGATATTTATTGGCAAGAGTTTGAATTAAAACTCATTAGAAGTGATAATTGGCAAGAGTTTGAATTAAAACTCATTAGAAGTGATAATGATTGGCAAGAGTTTGAATTAAAACTCATTAGAAGTGATAATGATTGGCAAGAGTTTGAATTAAAACTCATTAGAAGTGATAATTGGCAAGAGTTTGAATTAACTCATTAGAAGTGATAATGATTGGCAAGAGTTTGAATTAAAACTCATTAGAAGTGATAATGATTGGCAAGAGTTTGAATTAAAACTCATTAGAAGTGATAATTGGCAAGAGTTTGAATTAAAACTCATTAGAAGTGATAATGATTGGCAAGAGTTCGAATTAAAACTCATTAGAAGTGATTATTGGCAAGAGTTTGAATTAAAACTCATTAGAAGTGATAATGATTGGCAAGAGTTTGAATTAAAACTCATTAGAAGTGATAATTGGCAAGAGTTTGAATTAAAACTCATTAGAAGTGATAATGATTGGCAAGAGTTTGAATTAAAACTCATTAGAAGTGATAATTGGCAAGAGTTTGAATTAACTCATTAGAAGTGATAATGATTGGCAAGAGTTTGAATTAAAACTCATTAGAAGTGATAATGATTGGCAAGAGTTTGAATTAAAACTCATTAGAAGTGATAATTGGCAAGAGTTTGAATTAAAACTCATTAGAAGTGATAATGATTGGCAAGAGTTCGAATTAAAACTCATTAGAAGTGATAATTGGCAAGAGTTTGAATTAACTCATTAGAAGTGATAATGATTGGCAAGAGTTTGAATTAAAACTCATTAGAAGTGATAATGATTGGCAAGAGTTTGAATTAAAACTCATTAGAAGTGATAATGATTGGCAAGAGTTCGAATTAAAACTCATTAGAAGTGATAATGATTGGCAAGAGTTTGAATTAAAACTCATTAGAAGTGATAATGATTGGCAAGAGTTTGAATTAAAACTCATTAGAAGTGATAATTGGCAAGAGTTTGAATTAAAACTCATTAGAAGTGATAATGATTGGCAAGAGTTTGAATTAAAACTCATTAGAAGTGATAATTGGCAAGAGTTTGAATTAAAACTCATTAGAAGTGATAATGATTGGCAAGAGTTTGAATTAAAACTCATTAGAAGTGATAATTGGCAAGAGTTTGAATTAAAACTCATTAGAAGTGATAATGATTGGCAAGAGTTTGAATTAAAACTCATTAGAAGTGATAATGATTGGCAAGAGTTTGAATTAAAACTCATTAGAATTGATATTTATTGGCAAGAGTTTGAATTAAAACTCATTAGAAGTGATAATTGGCAAGAGTTTGAAATAAAACTCATTAGAAGTGATAATGATTGGCAAGAGTTTGAATTAAAACTCATTAGAAGTGATAATTGGCAAGAGTTTGAATTAAAACTCATTAGAATTGATATTTATTGGCAAGAGTTTGAATTAAAACTCATTAGAAGTGATAATTGGCAAGAGTTTGAATTAAAACTCATTAGAAGTGATAATGATTGGCAAGAGTTTGAATTAAAACTCATTAGAAGTGATAATTGGCAAGAGTTTGAATTAAAACTCATTAGAAATGATAATTGGCAAGAGTTTGAATTAAAACTCATTAGAAGTGATAATGATTGGCAAGAGTTTGAATTAAAACTCATTAGAAGTGATAATGATTGGCAAGAGTTTGAATTAAAACTCATTAGAATTGATATTTATTGGCAAGAGTTTGAATTAAAACTCATTAGAAGTGATAATTGGCAAGAGTTTGAATTAAAACTCATTAGAAGTGATAATGATTGGCAAGAGTTTGAATTAAAACTCATTAGAAGTGATAATTGGCAAGAGTTTGAATTAAAACTCATTAGAAGTGATAATGATTGGCAAGAGTTCGAATTAAAACTCATTAGAAGTGATAATGATTGGCAAGAGTTCGAATTAAAACTCATTAGAAGTGATTATTGGCAAGAGTTTGAATTAAAACTCATTAGAAGTGATAATGATTGGCAAGAGTTTGAATTAAAACTCATTAGAAGTGATAACGATTGGCAAGAGTTTGAATTAAAACTCATTAGAAGTGATAACGATTGGCAAGAGTTTGAATTAAAACTCATTAGAAGTGATAATGATTGGCAAGAGTTTGAATTAAAACTCATTAGAATTGATAATGATTGGCAAGAGTTTGAATTAAAACTCATTAGAAGTGATAATTGGCAAGAGTTTGAATTAAAACTCATTAGAAGTGATAATTGGCAAGAGTTTGAATTAAAACTCATTAGAAGTGATAATGATTGGCAAGAGTTCGAATTAAAACTCATTAGAAGTGATTATTGGCAAGAGTTTGAATTAAAACTCATTAGAAGTGATAATGATTGGCAAGAGTTTGAATTAAAACTCATTAGAAGTGATAATGATTGGCAAGAGTTTGAATTAAAACTCATTAGAAGTAATAATTGGCAAGAGTTTGAATTAAAACTCATTAGAAGTGATAATTGGCAAGAGTTTGAATTAAAACTCATTAGAAGTGATAATGATTGGCAAGAGTTTGAATTAAAACTCATTAGAAGTGATAATGATTGGCAAGAGTTTGAATTAAAACTCATTAGAATTGATATTTATTGGCAAGAGTTTGAATTAAAACTCATTAGAAGTGATAATTGGCAAGAGTTTGAATTAAAACTCATTAGAAGTGATAATGATTGGCAAGAGTTCGAATTAAAACTCATTAGAAGTGATAATTGGCAAGAGTTTGAATTAAAACTCATTAGAAGTGATAATGATTGGCAAGAGTTCGAATTAAAACTCATTAGAAGTGATTATTGGCAAGAGTTTGAATTAAAACTCATTAGAAGTGATAATGATTGGCAAGAGTTTGAATTAAAACTCATTAGAAGTGATAATTGGCAAGAGTTTGAATTAAAACTAATTAGAAGTGATAATGATTGGCAAGAGTTTGAATTAAAACTCATTAGAATTGATATTTATTGGCAAGAGTTTGAATTAAAACTCATTAGAAGTGATAATTGGCAAGAGTTTGAATTAAAACTCATTAGAAGTGATAATGATTGGCAAGAGTTCGAATTAAAACTCATTAGAAGTGATTATTGGCAAGAGTTTGAATTAAAACTCATTAGAAGTGATAATGATTGGCAAGAGTTTGAATTAAAACTCATTAGAAGTGATAATGATTGGCAAGAGTTTGAATTAAAACTCATTAGAAGTAATGATTGGCAAGAGTTTGAATTAAAACTCATTAGAAGTGATAATTGGCAAGAGTTTGAATTAAAACTCATTAGAAGTGATAATGATTGGCAAGAGTTCGAATTAAAACTCATTAGAAGTGATTATTGGCAAGAGTTTGAATTAAAACTCATTAGAAGTGATAATGATTGGCAAGAGTTCGAATTAAAACTCATTAGAAGTGATTATTGGCAAGAGTTTGAATAAAAACTCATTAGAAGTGATAATGATTGGCAAGAGTTTGAATTAAAACTCATTAGAAGTGATAATTGGCAAGAGTTTGAATTAAAACTCATTAGAAGTGATAATGATTGGCAAGAGTTCGAATTAAAACTCATTAGAAGTGATAATGATTGGCAAGAGTTTGAATTAAAACTCATTAGAAGTGATAATGATTGGCAAGAGTTTGAATTAAAACTCATTAGAAGTGATAATTGGCAAGAGTTTGAATTAAAACTCATTAGAAGTGATAATGATTGGCAAGAGTTTGAATTAAAACTCATTAGAAGTGATAATTGGCAAGAGTTTGAATTAAAACTCATTAGAAGTGATAATGATTGGCAAGAGTTTGAATTAAAACTCATTAGAAGTGATAATGATTGGCAAGAGTTCGAATTAAAACTCATTAGAAGTGATTATTGGCAAGAGTTTGAATTAAAACTCATTAGAAGTGATAATGATTGGCAAGAGTTTGAATTAAAACTCATTAGAAGTGATAATTGGCAAGAGTTTGAATTAAAACTAATTAGAAGTGATAATGATTGGCAAGAGTTTGAATTAAAACTCATTAGAATTGATATTTATTGGCAAGAGTTTGAATTAAAACTCATTAGAAGTGATAATTGGCAAGAGTTTGAATTAAAACTCATTAGAAGTGATAATGATTGGCAAGAGTTCGAATTAAAACTCATTAGAAGTGATTATTGGCAAGAGTTTGAATTAAAACTCATTAGAAGTGATAATGATTGGCAAGAGTTTGAATTAAAACTCATTAGAAGTGATAATGATTGGCAAGAGTTTGAATTAAAACTCATTAGAAGTAATGATTGGCAAGAGTTTGAATTAAAACTCATTAGAAGTGATAATTGGCAAGAGTTTGAATTAAAACTCATTAGAAGTGATAATGATTGGCAAGAGTTCGAATTAAAACTCATTAGAAGTGATTATTGGCAAGAGTTTGAATTAAAACTCATTAGAAGTGATAATGATTGGCAAGAGTTCGAATTAAAACTCATTAGAAGTGATTATTGGCAAGAGTTTGAATAAAAACTCATTAGAAGTGATAATGATTGGCAAGAGTTTGAATTAAAACTCATTAGAAGTGATAATTGGCAAGAGTTTGAATTAAAACTCATTAGAAGTGATAATGATTGGCAAGAGTTTGAATTAAAACTCATTAGAATTGATATTTATTGGCAAGAGTTTGAATTAAAACTCATTAGAAGTGATAATTGGCAAGAGTTTGAATTAAAACTCATTAGAAGTGATAATGATTGGCAAGAGTTTGAATCAAAACTCATTAGAAGTGATAATGATTGGCAAGAGTTTGAATTAAAACTCATTAGAAGTGATAATGATTGGCAAGAGTTCGAATTAAAACTCATTAGAAGTGATTATTGGCAAGAGTTTGAATTAAAACTCATTAGAAGTGATAATGATTGGCAAGAGTTTGAATTAAAACTCATTAGAAGTGATAATTGGCAAGAGTTTGAATTAAAACTCATTAGAAGTGATAATGATTGGCAAGAGTTTGAATTAAAACTCATTAGAAGTGATAATTGGCAAGAGTTTGAATTAACTCATTAGAAGTGATAATGATTGGCAAGAGTTTGAATTAAAACTCATTAGAAGTGATAATGATTGGCAAGAGTTTGAATTAAAACTCATTAGAAGTGATAATTGGCAAGAGTTTGAATTAAAACTCATTAGAAGTGATAATGATTGGCAAGAGTTCGAATTAAAACTCATTAGAAGTGATAATTGGCAAGAGTTTGAATTAACTCATTAGAAGTGATAATGATTGGCAAGAGTTTGAATTAAAACTCATTAGAAGTGATAATGATTGGCAAGAGTTTGAATTAAAACTCATTAGAAGTGATAATGATTGGCAAGAGTTCGAATTAAAACTCATTAGAAGTGATAATGATTGGCAAGAGTTTGAATTAAAACTCATTAGAAGTGATAATGATTGGCAAGAGTTTGAATTAAAACTCATTAGAAGTGATAATTGGCAAGAGTTTGAATTAAAACTCATTAGAAGTGATAATGATTGGCAAGAGTTTGAATTAAAACTCATTAGAAGTGATAATTGGCAAGAGTTTGAATTAAAACTCATTAGAAGTGATAATGATTGGCAAGAGTTTGAATTAAAACTCATTAGAAGTGATAATTGGCAAGAGTTTGAATTAAAACTCATTAGAAGTGATAATGATTGGCAAGAGTTTGAATTAAAACTCATTAGAAGTGATAATGATTGGCAAGAGTTTGAATTAAAACTCATTAGAATTGATATTTATTGGCAAGAGTTTGAATTAAAACTCATTAGAAGTGATAATTGGCAAGAGTTTGAAATAAAACTCATTAGAAGTGATAATGATTGGCAAGAGTTTGAATTAAAACTCATTAGAAGTGATAATTGGCAAGAGTTTGAATTAAAACTCATTAGAATTGATATTTATTGGCAAGAGTTTGAATTAAAACTCATTAGAAGTGATAATTGGCAAGAGTTTGAATTAAAACTCATTAGAAGTGATAATGATTGGCAAGAGTTTGAATTAAAACTCATTAGAAGTGATAATTGGCAAGAGTTTGAATTAAAACTCATTAGAAATGATAATTGGCAAGAGTTTGAATTAAAACTCATTAGAAGTGATAATGATTGGCAAGAGTTTGAATTAAAACTCATTAGAAGTGATAATGATTGGCAAGAGTTTGAATTAAAACTCATTAGAATTGATATTTATTGGCAAGAGTTTGAATTAAAACTCATTAGAAGTGATAATTGGCAAGAGTTTGAATTAAAACTCATTAGAAGTGATAATGATTGGCAAGAGTTTGAATTAAAACTCATTAGAAGTGATAATTGGCAAGAGTTTGAATTAAAACTCATTAGAAGTGATAATGATTGGCAAGAGTTCGAATTAAAACTCATTAGAAGTGATAATGATTGGCAAGAGTTCGAATTAAAACTCATTAGAAGTGATTATTGGCAAGAGTTTGAATTAAAACTCATTAGAAGTGATAATGATTGGCAAGAGTTTGAATTAAAACTCATTAGAAGTGATAACGATTGGCAAGAGTTTGAATTAAAACTCATTAGAAGTGATAACGATTGGCAAGAGTTTGAATTAAAACTCATTAGAAGTGATAATGATTGGCAAGAGTTTGAATTAAAACTCATTAGAATTGATAATGATTGGCAAGAGTTTGAATTAAAACTCATTAGAAGTGATAATTGGCAAGAGTTTGAATTAAAACTCATTAGAAGTGATAATTGGCAAGAGTTTGAATTAAAACTCATTAGAAGTGATAATGATTGGCAAGAGTTCGAATTAAAACTCATTAGAAGTGATTATTGGCAAGAGTTTGAATTAAAACTCATTAGAAGTGATAATGATTGGCAAGAGTTTGAATTAAAACTCATTAGAAGTGATAATGATTGGCAAGAGTTTGAATTAAAACTCATTAGAAGTAATAATTGGCAAGAGTTTGAATTAAAACTCATTAGAAGTGATAATTGGCAAGAGTTTGAATTAAAACTCATTAGAAGTGATAATGATTGGCAAGAGTTTGAATTAAAACTCATTAGAAGTGATAATGATTGGCAAGAGTTTGAATTAAAACTCATTAGAATTGATATTTATTGGCAAGAGTTTGAATTAAAACTCATTAGAAGTGATAATTGGCAAGAGTTTGAATTAAAACTCATTAGAAGTGATAATGATTGGCAAGAGTTCGAATTAAAACTCATTAGAAGTGATAATTGGCAAGAGTTTGAATTAAAACTCATTAGAAGTGATAATGATTGGCAAGAGTTCGAATTAAAACTCATTAGAAGTGATTATTGGCAAGAGTTTGAATTAAAACTCATTAGAAGTGATAATGATTGGCAAGAGTTTGAATTAAAACTCATTAGAAGTGATAATTGGCAAGAGTTTGAATTAAAACTAATTAGAAGTGATAATGATTGGCAAGAGTTTGAATTAAAACTCATTAGAATTGATATTTATTGGCAAGAGTTTGAATTAAAACTCATTAGAAGTGATAATTGGCAAGAGTTTGAATTAAAACTCATTAGAAGTGATAATGATTGGCAAGAGTTCGAATTAAAACTCATTAGAAGTGATTATTGGCAAGAGTTTGAATTAAAACTCATTAGAAGTGATAATGATTGGCAAGAGTTTGAATTAAAACTCATTAGAAGTGATAATGATTGGCAAGAGTTTGAATTAAAACTCATTAGAAGTAATGATTGGCAAGAGTTTGAATTAAAACTCATTAGAAGTGATAATTGGCAAGAGTTTGAATTAAAACTCATTAGAAGTGATAATGATTGGCAAGAGTTCGAATTAAAACTCATTAGAAGTGATTATTGGCAAGAGTTTGAATTAAAACTCATTAGAAGTGATAATGATTGGCAAGAGTTCGAATTAAAACTCATTAGAAGTGATTATTGGCAAGAGTTTGAATAAAAACTCATTAGAAGTGATAATGATTGGCAAGAGTTTGAATTAAAACTCATTAGAAGTGATAATTGGCAAGAGTTTGAATTAAAACTCATTAGAAGTGATAATGATTGGCAAGAGTTCGAATTAAAACTCATTAGAAGTGATAATGATTGGCAAGAGTTTGAATTAAAACTCATTAGAAGTGATAATGATTGGCAAGAGTTTGAATTAAAACTCATTAGAAGTGATAATTGGCAAGAGTTTGAATTAAAACTCATTAGAAGTGATAATGATTGGCAAGAGTTTGAATTAAAACTCATTAGAAGTGATAATTGGCAAGAGTTTGAATTAAAACTCATTAGAAGTGATAATGATTGGCAAGAGTTTGAATTAAAACTCATTAGAAGTGATAATGATTGGCAAGAGTTCGAATTAAAACTCATTAGAAGTGATTATTGGCAAGAGTTTGAATTAAAACTCATTAGAAGTGATAATGATTGGCAAGAGTTTGAATTAAAACTCATTAGAAGTGATAATTGGCAAGAGTTTGAATTAAAACTAATTAGAAGTGATAATGATTGGCAAGAGTTTGAATTAAAACTCATTAGAATTGATATTTATTGGCAAGAGTTTGAATTAAAACTCATTAGAAGTGATAATTGGCAAGAGTTTGAATTAAAACTCATTAGAAGTGATAATGATTGGCAAGAGTTCGAATTAAAACTCATTAGAAGTGATTATTGGCAAGAGTTTGAATTAAAACTCATTAGAAGTGATAATGATTGGCAAGAGTTTGAATTAAAACTCATTAGAAGTGATAATGATTGGCAAGAGTTTGAATTAAAACTCATTAGAAGTAATGATTGGCAAGAGTTTGAATTAAAACTCATTAGAAGTGATAATTGGCAAGAGTTTGAATTAAAACTCATTAGAAGTGATAATGATTGGCAAGAGTTCGAATTAAAACTCATTAGAAGTGATTATTGGCAAGAGTTTGAATTAAAACTCATTAGAAGTGATAATGATTGGCAAGAGTTCGAATTAAAACTCATTAGAAGTGATTATTGGCAAGAGTTTGAATAAAAACTCATTAGAAGTGATAATGATTGGCAAGAGTTTGAATTAAAACTCATTAGAAGTGATAATTGGCAAGAGTTTGAATTAAAACTCATTAGAAGTGATAATGATTGGCAAGAGTTTGAATTAAAACTCATTAGAATTGATATTTATTGGCAAGAGTTTGAATTAAAACTCATTAGAAGTGATAATTGGCAAGAGTTTGAATTAAAACTCATTAGAAGTGATAATGATTGGCAAGAGTTTGAATCAAAACTCATTAGAAGTGATAATGATTGGCAAGAGTTTGAATTAAAACTCATTAGAAGTGATAAATGGCAAGAGTTTGAATTAAAACTCATTAGAAGTGATAATTGGCAAGAGTTTGAATTAAAACTCATAAGAAGTGATAATGATTGGCAAGAGTTTCAATTAAAATTCATTAGAAGTGATAATTGGCAAGAGTTTGAATTAAAACTCATTAGAAGTGATAATGATTGGCAAGAGTTCGAATTAAAACTCATTAGAAGTGATAATGATTGGCAAGAGTTTGAATTAAAACTCATTAGAAGTGATAATGATTGGCAAGAGTTTGAATTAAAACTCATTAGAAGTGATAATTGGCAAGAGTTTGAATTAAAACTCATTAGAAGTGATAATGATTGGCAAGAGTTTGAATTAAAACTCATTAGAAGTGATAATTGGCAAGAGTTTGAATTAAAACTCATTAGAATTGATATTTATTGGCAAGAGTTTGAATTAAAACTCATTAGAAGTGATAATTGGCAAGAGTTTGAATTAAAACTCATTAGAAGTGATAATGATTGGCAAGAGTTTGAATTAAAACTCATTAGAAGTGATAATTGGCAAGCGTTTGAATTAAAACTCATTAGAAGTGATAATGATTGGCAAGAGTTTGAATTAAAACTCATTAGAAGTAATAATTGGCAAGAGTTTGAATTAAAACTCATTAGAAGTGATAATTGGCAAGAGTTTGAATTAAAACTCATTAGAAGTGATAATGATTGGCAAGAGTTTGAATTAAAACTCATTAGAAGTGATAATGATTGGCAAGAGTTTGAATTAAAACTCATTAGAATTGATATTTATTGGCAAGAGTTTGAATTAAAACTCATTAGAAGTGATAATTGGCAAGAGTTTGAATTAAAACTCATTAGAAGTGATAATGATTGGCAAGAGTTCGAATTAAAACTCATTAGAAGTGATAATTGGCAAGAGTTTGAATTAAAACTCATTAGAAGTGATAATGATTGGCAAGAGTTCGAATTAAAACTCATTAGAAGTGATAATGATTGGCAAGAGTTCGAATTAAAACTCATTAGAAGTGATTATTGGCAAGAGTTTGAATTAAAACTCATTAGAAGTGATAATGATTGGCAAGAGTTTGAATTAAAACTCATTAGAAGTGATAACGATTGGCAAGAGTTTGAATTAAAACTCATTAGAAGTGATAACGATTGGCAAGAGTTTGAATTAAAACTCATTAGAAGTGATAATGATTGGCAAGAGTTTGAATTAAAACTCATTAGAATTGATAATGATTGGCAAGAGTTTGAATTAAAACTCATTAGAAGTGATAATTGGCAAGAGTTTGAATTAAAACTCAT
The DNA here is from genome assembly GCA_035610835.1 of Ophiura sarsii. Lineage (NCBI taxonomy): Eukaryota > Metazoa > Echinodermata > Ophiuroidea > Amphilepidida > Ophiuridae > Ophiura > Ophiura sarsii. The sequence goes on along the minus strand of JAYJML010000302.1, from coordinate 30,869 downwards.
TAGAAGTGATAATGATTGGCAAGAGTTCGAATTAAAACTCATTAGAAGTGATTATTGGCAAGAGTTTGAATTAAAACTCATTAGAAGTGATAATGATTGGCAAGAGTTTGAATTAAAACTCATTAGAAGTGATAATGATTGGCAAGAGTTTGAATTAAAACTCATTAGAAGTAATAATTGGCAAGAGTTTGAATTAAAACTCATTAGAAGTGATAATTGGCAAGAGTTTGAATTAAAACTCATTAGAAGTGATAATGATTGGCAAGAGTTTGAATTAAAACTCATTAGAAGTGATAATGATTGGCAAGAGTTTGAATTAAAACTCATTAGAATTGATATTTATTGGCAAGAGTTTGAATTAAAACTCATTAGAAGTGATAATTGGCAAGAGTTTGAATTAAAACTCATTAGAAGTGATAATTGGCAAGAGTTTGAATCAAAACTCATTAGAAGTGATGATTGGCAAGAGTTCGAATTAAAACTCATTAGAAGTGATAATTGGCAAGAGTTTGAATTAAAACTCGTAAGAAGTGATAATGATTGGCAAGAGTTTGAATTAAAACTCATTAGAAGTGATGATTGGCAAGAGTTTGAATTAAAACTCATTAGAAGTGATAATGATTGGCAAGAGTTTGAATTAAAACTCATTAGAAGTGATAATTGGCAAGAGTTTGAATTAAAACTCATTAGAAGTGATAATGATTGGCAAGAGTTTGAATTAAAACTCATTAGAAGTGATAATGATTGGCAAGAGTTTGAATTAAAACTCATTAGAATTGATATTTATTGGCAAGAGTTTGAATTAAAACTCATTAGAAGTGATAATTGGCAAGAGTTTGAATTAAAACTCATTAGAAGTGATAATGATTGGCAAGAGTTTGAATTAAAACTCATTAGAAGTGATAATGATTGGCAAGAGTTTGAATTAAAACTCATTAGAAGTAATAATTGGCAAGAGTTTGAATTAACTCATTAGAAGTGATAATGATTGGCAAGAGTTTGAATTAAAACTCATTAGAAGTGATAATGATTGGCAAGAGTTTGAATTAAAACTCATTAGAAGTGATAATTGGCAAGAGTTTGAATTAAAACTCATTAGAAGTGATAATGATTGGCAAGAGTTCGAATTAAAACTCATTAGAAGTGATTATTGGCAAGAGTTTGAATTAAAACTCATTAGAAGTGATAATGATTGGCAAGAGTTTGAATTAAAACTCATTAGAAGTGATAATTGGCAAGAGTTTGAATTAAAACTCATTAGAAGTGATAATGATTGGCAAGAGTTTGAATTAAAACTCATTAGAAGTGATAATTGGCAAGAGTTTGAATTAACTCATTAGAAGTGATAATGATTGGCAAGAGTTTGAATTAAAACTCATTAGAAGTGATAATGATTGGCAAGAGTTTGAATTAAAACTCATTAGAAGTGATAATTGGCAAGAGTTTGAATTAAAACTCATTAGAAGTGATAATGATTGGCAAGAGTTCGAATTAAAACTCATTAGAAGTGATAATTGGCAAGAGTTTGAATTAACTCATTAGAAGTGATAATGATTGGCAAGAGTTTGAATTAAAACTCATTAGAAGTGATAATGATTGGCAAGAGTTTGAATTAAAACTCATTAGAAGTGATAATGATTGGCAAGAGTTCGAATTAAAACTCATTAGAAGTGATAATGATTGGCAAGAGTTTGAATTAAAACTCATTAGAAGTGATAATGATTGGCAAGAGTTTGAATTAAAACTCATTAGAAGTGATAATTGGCAAGAGTTTGAATTAAAACTCATTAGAAGTGATAATGATTGGCAAGAGTTTGAATTAAAACTCATTAGAAGTGATAATTGGCAAGAGTTTGAATTAAAACTCATTAGAAGTGATAATGATTGGCAAGAGTTTGAATTAAAACTCATTAGAAGTGATAATTGGCAAGAGTTTGAATTAAAACTCATTAGAAGTGATAATGATTGGCAAGAGTTTGAATTAAAACTCATTAGAAGTGATAATGATTGGCAAGAGTTTGAATTAAAACTCATTAGAATTGATATTTATTGGCAAGAGTTTGAATTAAAACTCATTAGAAGTGATAATTGGCAAGAGTTTGAAATAAAACTCATTAGAAGTGATAATGATTGGCAAGAGTTTGAATTAAAACTCATTAGAAGTGATAATTGGCAAGAGTTTGAATTAAAACTCATTAGAATTGATATTTATTGGCAAGAGTTTGAATTAAAACTCATTAGAAGTGATAATTGGCAAGAGTTTGAATTAAAACTCATTAGAAGTGATAATGATTGGCAAGAGTTTGAATTAAAACTCATTAGAAGTGATAATTGGCAAGAGTTTGAATTAAAACTCATTAGAAATGATAATTGGCAAGAGTTTGAATTAAAACTCATTAGAAGTGATAATGATTGGCAAGAGTTTGAATTAAAACTCATTAGAAGTGATAATGATTGGCAAGAGTTTGAATTAAAACTCATTAGAATTGATATTTATTGGCAAGAGTTTGAATTAAAACTCATTAGAAGTGATAATTGGCAAGAGTTTGAATTAAAACTCATTAGAAGTGATAATGATTGGCAAGAGTTTGAATTAAAACTCATTAGAAGTGATAATTGGCAAGAGTTTGAATTAAAACTCATTAGAAGTGATAATGATTGGCAAGAGTTCGAATTAAAACTCATTAGAAGTGATAATGATTGGCAAGAGTTCGAATTAAAACTCATTAGAAGTGATTATTGGCAAGAGTTTGAATTAAAACTCATTAGAAGTGATAATGATTGGCAAGAGTTTGAATTAAAACTCATTAGAAGTGATAACGATTGGCAAGAGTTTGAATTAAAACTCATTAGAAGTGATAACGATTGGCAAGAGTTTGAATTAAAACTCATTAGAAGTGATAATGATTGGCAAGAGTTTGAAATTAAAACTCATTAGAATTGATAATGATTGGCAAGAGTTTGAATTAAAACTCATTAGAAGTGATAATTGGCAAGAGTTTGAATTAAAACTCATTAGAAGTGATAATGATTGGCAAGAGTTCGAATTAAAACTCATTAGAAGTGATTATTGGCAAGAGTTTGAATTAAAACTCATTAGAAGTGATAATGATTGGCAAGAGTTTGAATTAAAACTCATTAGAAGTGATAATGATTGGCAAGAGTTTGAATTAAAACTCATTAGAAGTAATAATTGGCAAGAGTTTGAATTAAAACTCATTAGAAGTGATAATTGGCAAGAGTTTGAATTAAAACTCATTAGAAGTGATAATGATTGGCAAGAGTTTGAATTAAAACTCATTAGAAGCGATAATGATTGGCAAGAGTTTGAATTAAAACTCATTAGAATTGATATTTATTGGCAAGAGTTTGAATTAAAACTCATTAGAAGTGATAATTGGCAAGAGTTTGAATTAAAACTCATTAGAAGTGATAATGATTGGCAAGAGTTCGAATTAAAACTCATTAGAAGTGATAATTGGCAAGAGTTTGAATTAAAACTCATTAGAAGTGATAATGATTGGCAAGAGTTTGAATTAAAACTCATTAGAAGTGATAATGATTGGCAAGAGTTTGAATTAAAACTCATTAGAAGTGATAATGATTGGCAAGAGTTCGAATTAAAACTCATTAGAAGTGATAATGATTGGCAAGAGTTTGAATTAAAACTCATTAGAAGTGATAATGATTGGCAAGAGTTTGAATTAAAACTCATTAGAAGTGATAATTGGCAAGAGTTTGAATTAAAACTCATTAGAAGTGATAATGATTGGCAAGAGTTTGAATTAAAACTCATTAGAAGTGATAATTGGCAAGAGTTTGAATTAAAACTCATTAGAAGTGATAATGATTGGCAAGAGTTTGAATTAAAACTCATTAGAAGTAATAATTGGCAAGAGTTTGAATTAAAACTCATTAGAAGTGATAATTGGCAAGAGTTTGAATTAAAACTCATTAGAAGTGATAATGATTGGCAAGAGTTTGAATTAAAACTCATTAGAAGTGATAATGATTGGCAAGAGTTTGAATTAAAACTCATTAGAATTGATATTTATTGGCAAGAGTTTGAATTAAAACTCATTAGAAGTGATAATTGGCAAGAGTTTGAAATAAAACTCATTAGAAGTGATAATGATTGGCAAGAGTTTGAATTAAAACTCATTAGAAGTGATAATTGGCAAGAGTTTGAATTAAAACTCATTAGAATTGATATTTATTGGCAAGAGTTTGAATTAAAACTCATTAGAAGTGATAATTGGCAAGAGTTTGAATTAAAACTCATTAGAAGTGATAATTGGCAAGAGTTTGAATCAAAACTCATTAGAAGTGATGATTGGCAAGAGTTCGAATTAAAACTCATTAGAAGTGATAATTGGCAAGAGTTTGAATTAAAACTCATTAGAATTGATATTTATTGGCAAGAGTTTGAATTAAAACTCATTAGAAGTGATAATGATTGGCAAGAGTTTGAATTAAAACTCATTAGAAGTGATAATTGGCAAGAGTTTGAATTAAAACTCATTAGAAGTGATAATGATTGGCAAGAGTTCGAATTAAAACTCATTAGAAGTGATAATGATTGGCAAGAGTTCGAATTAAAACTCATTAGAAGTGATTATTGGCAAGAGTTTGAATTAAAACTCATTAGAAGTGATAATGATTGGCAAGAGTTTGAATTAAAACTCATTAGAAGTGATAACGATTGGCAAGAGTTTGAATTAAAACTCATTAGAAGTGATAACGATTGGCAAGAGTTTGAATTAAAACTCATTAGAAGTGATAATGATTGGCAAGAGTTTGAAATTAAAACTCATTAGAATTGATAATGATTGGCAAGAGTTTGAATTAAAACTCATTAGAAGTGATAATTGGCAAGAGTTTGAATTAAAACTCATTAGAAGTGATAATGATTGGCAAGAGTTCGAATTAAAACTCATTAGAAGTGATTATTGGCAAGAGTTTGAATTAAAACTCATTAGAAGTGATAATGATTGGCAAGAGTTTGAATTAAAACTCATTAGAAGTGATAATGATTGGCAAGAGTTTGAATTAAAACTCATTAGAAGTAATAATTGGCAAGAGTTTGAATTAAAACTCATTAGAAGTGATAATTGGCAAGAGTTTGAATTAAAACTCATTAGAAGTGATAATGATTGGCAAGAGTTTGAATTAAAACTCATTAGAAGCGATAATGATTGGCAAGAGTTTGAATTAAAACTCATTAGAATTGATATTTATTGGCAAGAGTTTGAATTAAAACTCATTAGAAGTGATAATTGGCAAGAGTTTGAATTAAAACTCATTAGAAGTGATAATGATTGGCAAGAGTTCGAATTAAAACTCATTAGAAGTGATAATTGGCAAGAGTTTGAATTAAAACTCATTAGAAGTGATAATGATTGGCAAGAGTTTGAATTAAAACTCATTAGAAGTGATAATGATTGGCAAGAGTTTGAATTAAAACTCATTAGAAGTGATAATGATTGGCAAGAGTTCGAATTAAAACTCATTAGAAGTGATAATGATTGGCAAGAGTTTGAATTAAAACTCATTAGAAGTGATAATGATTGGCAAGAGTTTGAATTAAAACTCATTAGAAGTGATAATTGGCAAGAGTTTGAATTAAAACTCATTAGAAGTGATAATGATTGGCAAGAGTTTGAATTAAAACTCATTAGAAGTGATAATTGGCAAGAGTTTGAATTAAAACTCATTAGAAGTGATAATGATTGGCAAGAGTTTGAATTAAAACTCATTAGAAGTAATAATTGGCAAGAGTTTGAATTAAAACTCATTAGAAGTGATAATTGGCAAGAGTTTGAATTAAAACTCATTAGAAGTGATAATGATTGGCAAGAGTTTGAATTAAAACTCATTAGAAGTGATAATGATTGGCAAGAGTTTGAATTAAAACTCATTAGAATTGATATTTATTGGCAAGAGTTTGAATTAAAACTCATTAGAAGTGATAATTGGCAAGAGTTTGAAATAAAACTCATTAGAAGTGATAATGATTGGCAAGAGTTTGAATTAAAACTCATTAGAAGTGATAATTGGCAAGAGTTTGAATTAAAACTCATTAGAATTGATATTTATTGGCAAGAGTTTGAATTAAAACTCATTAGAAGTGATAATTGGCAAGAGTTTGAATTAAAACTCATTAGAAGTGATAATTGGCAAGAGTTTGAATCAAAACTCATTAGAAGTGATGATTGGCAAGAGTTCGAATTAAAACTCATTAGAAGTGATAATTGGCAAGAGTTTGAATTAAAACTCATTAGAATTGATATTTATTGGCAAGAGTTTGAATTAAAACTCATTAGAAGTGATAATTGGCAAGAGTTTGAATTAAAACTCATTAGAAGTGATAATTGGCAAGAGTTTGAAATAAAACTCATTAGAAGTGATAATGATTGGCAAGAGTTTGAATTAAAACTCATTAGAAGTGATAATGATTGGCAAGAGTTTGAATTAAAACTCATTAGAAGTGATAATTGGCAAGAGTTTGAATTAAAACTCATTAGAAGTGATAATGATTGGCAAGAGTTTGAATTAAAACTCATTAGAAGTGATAATTGGCAAGAGTTTGAATTAAAACTCATTAGAAGTGATAATGATTGGCAAGAGTTTGAATTAAAACTCATTAGAAGTGATAATTGGCAAGAGTTTGAATTAAAACTCATTAGAAGTGATAATGATTGGCAAGAGTTTGAATTAAAACTCATTAGAAGTGATAATGATTGGCAAGAGTTTGAATTAAAACTCATTAGAATTGATATTTATTGGCAAGAGTTTGAATTAAAACTCATTAGAAGTGATAATTGGCAAGAGTTTGAAATAAAACTCATTAGAAGTGATAATGATTGGCAAGAGTTTGAATTAAAACTCATTAGAAGTGATAATTGGCAAGAGTTTGAATTAAAACTCATTAGAAGTGATAATTGGCAAGAGTTTGAATTAAAACTCATTAGAAGTGATAATGATTGGCAAGAGTTTGAATTAAAACTCATTAGAAGTGATAATTGGCAAGAGTTTGAATTAAAACTCATTAGAAATGATAATTGGCAAGAGTTTGAATTAAAACTCATTAGAAGTGATAATGATTGGCAAGAGTTTGAATTAAAACTCATTAGAAGTGATAATGATTGGCAAGAGTTTGAATTAAAACTCATTAGAATTGATATTTATTGGCAAGAGTTTGAATTAAAACTCATTAGAAGTGATAATTGGCAAGAGTTTGAATTAAAACTCATTAGAAGTGATAATGATTGGCAAGAGTTTGAATTAAAACTCATTAGAAGTGATAATTGGCAAGAGTTTGAATTAAAACTCATTAGAAGTGATAATGATTGGCAAGAGTTCGAATTAAAACTCATTAGAAGTGATAATGATTGGCAAGAGTTCGAATTAAAACTCATTAGAAGTGATTATTGGCAAGAGTTTGAATTAAAACTCATTAGAAGTGATAATGATTGGCAAGAGTTTGAATTAAAACTCATTAGAAGTGATAACGATTGGCAAGAGTTTGAATTAAAACTCATTAGAAGTGATAACGATTGGCAAGAGTTTGAATTAAAACTCATTAGAAGTGATAATGATTGGCAAGAGTTTGAATTAAAACTCATTAGAATTGATAATGATTGGCAAGAGTTTGAATTAAAACTCATTAGAAGTGATAATTGGCAAGAGTTTGAATTAAAACTCATTAGAAGTGATAATGATTGGCAAGAGTTCGAATTAAAACTCATTAGAAGTGATTATTGGCAAGAGTTTGAATTAAAACTCATTAGAAGTGATAATGATTGGCAAGAGTTTGAATTAAAACTCATTAGAAGTGATAATGATTGGCAAGAGTTTGAATTAAAACTCATTAGAAGTAATAATTGGCAAGAGTTTGAATTAAAACTCATTAGAAGTGATAATTGGCAAGAGTTTGAATTAAAACTCATTAAAAGTGATAATGATTGGCAAGAGTTTGAATTAAAACTCATTAGAAGTGATAATGATTGGCAAGAGTTTGAATTAAAACTCATTAGAATTGATATTTATTGGCAAGAGTTTGAATTAAAACTCATTAGAAGTGATAATTGGCAAGAGTTTGAATTAAAACTCATTAGAAGTGATAATGATTGGCAAGAGTTCGAATTAAAACTCATTAGAAGTGATAATTGGCAAGAGTTTGAATTAAAACTCATTAGAAGTGATAATGATTGGCAAGAGTTTGAATTAAAACTCATTAGAAGTGATAATGATTGGCAAGAGTTTGAATTAAAACTCATTAGAAGTGATAATGATTGGCAAGAGTTCGAATTAAAACTCATTAGAAGTGATAATGATTGGCAAGAGTTTGAATTAAAACTCATTAGAAGTGATAATGATTGGCAAGAGTTTGAATTAAAACTCATTAGAAGTGATAATTGGCAAGAGTTTGAATTAAAACTCATTAGAAGTGATAATGATTGGCAAGAGTTTGAATTAAAACTCATTAGAAGTGATAATTGGCAAGAGTTTGAATTAAAACTCATTAGAAGTGATAATGATTGGCAAGAGTTTGAATTAAAACTCATTAGAAGTAATAATTGGCAAGAGTTTGAATTAAAACTCATTAGAAGTGATAATTGGCAAGAGTTTGAATTAAAACTCATTAGAAGTGATAATGATTGGCAAGAGTTTGAATTAAAACTCATTAGAAGTGATAATGATTGGCAAGAGTTTGAATTAAAACTCATTAGAATTGATATTTATTGGCAAGAGTTTGAATTAAAACTCATTAGAAGTGATAATTGGCAAGAGTTTGAAATAAAACTCATTAGAAGTGATAATGATTGGCAAGAGTTTGAATTAAAACTCATTAGAAGTGATAATTGGCAAGAGTTTGAATTAAAACTCATTAGAATTGATATTTATTGGCAAGAGTTTGAATTAAAACTCATTAGAAGTGATAATTGGCAAGAGTTTGAATTAAAACTCATTAGAAGTGATAATTGGCAAGAGTTTGAATCAAAACTCATTAGAAGTGATGATTGGCAAGAGTTCGAATTAAAACTCATTAGAAGTGATAATTGGCAAGAGTTTGAATTAAAACTCATTAGAATTGATATTTATTGGCAAGAGTTTGAATTAAAACTCATTAGAAGTGATAATTGGCAAGAGTTTGAATTAAAACTCATTAGAAGTGATAATTGGCAAGAGTTTGAAATAAAACTCATTAGAAGTGATAATGATTGGCAAGAGTTTGAATTAAAACTCATTAGAAGTGATAATTGGCAAGAGTTTGAATTAAAACTCATTAGAATTGATATTTATTGGCAAGAGTTTGAATTAAAACTCATTAGAAGTGATAATTGGCAAGAGTTTGAATTAAAACTCATTAGAAGTGATAATTGGCAAGAGTTTGAATCAAAACTCATTAGAAGTGATGATTGGCAAGAGTTCGAATTAAAACTCATTAGAAGTGATAATTGGCAAGAGTTTGAATTAAAACTCATAAGAAGTGATAATGATTGGCAAGAGTTTGAATTAAAACTCATTAGAAGTGATGATTGGCAAGAGTTTGAATTAAAACTCATTAGAAGTGATAATGATTGGCAAGAGTTTGAATTAAAACTCATTAGAAGTGATAATTGGCAAGAGTTTGAATTAAAACTCATTAGAAGTGATAATGATTGGCAAGAGTTTGAATTAAAACTCATTAGAAGTGATAATGATTGGCAAGAGTTTGAATTAAAACTCATTAGAATTGATATTTATTGGCAAGAGTTTGAATTAAAACTCATTAGAAGTGATAATTGGCAAGAGTTTGAATTAAAACTCATTAGAAGTGATAATGATTGGCAAGAGTTTGAATTAAAACTCATTAGAAGTGATAATGATTGGCAAGAGTTTGAATTAAAACTCATTAGAAGTGATAATTGGCAAGAGTTTGAATTAACTCATTAGAAGTGATAATGATTGGCAAGAGTTTGAATTAAAACTCATTAGAAGTGATAATGATTGGCAAGAGTTTGAATTAAAACTCATTAGAAGTGATAATTGGCAAGAGTTTGAATTAAAACTCATTAGAAGTGATAATGATTGGCAAGAGTTCGAATTAAAACTCATTAGAAGTGATTATTGGCAAGAGTTTGAATTAAAACTCATTAGAAGTGATAATGATTGGCAAGAGTTTGAATTAAAACTCATTAGAAGTGATAATTGGCAAGAGTTTGAATTAAAACTCATTAGAAGTGATAATGATTGGCAAGAGTTTGAATTAAAACTCATTAGAAGTGATAATTGGCAAGAGTTTGAATTAACTCATTAGAAGTGATAATGATTGGCAAGAGTTTGAATTAAAACTCATTAGAAGTGATAATGATTGGCAAGAGTTTGAATTAAAACTCATTAGAAGTGATAATTGGCAAGAGTTTGAATTAAAACTCATTAGAAGTGATAATGATTGGCAAGAGTTCGAATTAAAACTCATTAGAAGTGATAATTGGCAAGAGTTTGAATTAACTCATTAGAAGTGATAATGATTGGCAAGAGTTTGAATTAAAACTCATTAGAAGTGATAATGATTGGCAAGAGTTTGAATTAAAACTCATTAGAAGTGATAATGATTGGCAAGAGTTCGAATTAAAACTCATTAGAAGTGATAATGATTGGCAAGAGTTTGAATTAAAACTCATTAGAAGTGATAATGATTGGCAAGAGTTTGAATTAAAACTCATTAGAAGTGATAATTGGCAAGAGTTTGAATTAAAACTCATTAGAAGTGATAATGATTGGCAAGAGTTTGAATTAAAACTCATTAGAAGTGATAATTGGCAAGAGTTTGAATTAAAACTCATTAGAAGTGATAATGATTGGCAAGAGTTTGAATTAAAACTCATTAGAAGTGATAATTGGCAAGAGTTTGAATTAAAACTCATTAGAAGTGATAATGATTGGCAAGAGTTTGAATTAAAACTCATTAGAAGTGATAATGATTGGCAAGAGTTTGAATTAAAACTCATTAGAATTGATATTTATTGGCAAGAGTTTGAATTAAAACTCATTAGAAGTGATAATTGGCAAGAGTTTGAAATAAAACTCATTAGAAGTGATAATGATTGGCAAGAGTTTGAATTAAAACTCATTAGAAGTGATAATTGGCAATAGTTTGAATTAAAACTCATTAGAATTGATATTTATTGGCAAGAGTTTGAATTAAAACTCATTAGAAGTGATAATTGGCAAGAGTTTGAATTAAAACTCATTAGAAGTGATAATGATTGGCAAGAGTTTGAATTAAAACTCATTAGAAGTGATAATTGGCAAGAGTTTGAATTAAAACTCATTAGAAATGATAATTGGCAAGAGTTTGAATTAAAACTCATTAGAAGTGATAATGATTGGCAAGAGTTTGAATTAAAACTCATTAGAAGTGATAATGATTGGCAAGAGTTTGAATTAAAACTCATTAGAATTGATATTTATTGGCAAGAGTTTGAATTAAAACTCATTAGAAGTGATAATTGGCAAGAGTTTGAATTAAAACTCATTAGAAGTGATAATGATTGGCAAGAGTTTGAATTAAAACTCATTAGAAGTGATAATTGGCAAGAGTTTGAATTAAAACTCATTAGAAGTGATAATGATTGGCAAGAGTTCGAATTAAAACTCATTAGAAGTGATAATGATTGGCAAGAGTTCGAATTAAAACTCATTAGAAGTGATTATTGGCAAGAGTTTGAATTAAAACTCATTAGAAGTGATAATGATTGGCAAGAGTTTGAATTAAAACTCATTAGAAGTGATAACGATTGGCAAGAGTTTGAATTAAAACTCATTAGAAGTGATAACGATTGGCAAGAGTTTGAATTAAAACTCATTAGAAGTGATAATGATTGGCAAGAGTTTGAATTAAAACTCATTAGAATTGATAATGATTGGCAAGAGTTTGAATTAAAACTCATTAGAAGTGATAATTGGCAAGAGTTTGAATTAAAACTCATTAGAAGTGATAATGATTGGCAAGAGTTCGAATTAAAACTCATTAGAAGTGATTATTGGCAAGAGTTTGAATTAAAACTCATTAGAAGTGATAATGATTGGCAAGAGTTTGAATTAAAACTCATTAGAAGTGATAATGATTGGCAAGAGTTTGAATTAAAACTCATTAGAAGTAATAATTGGCAAGAGTTTGAATTAAAACTCATTAGAAGTGATAATTGGCAAGAGTTTGAATTAAAACTCATTAGAAGTGATAATGATTGGCAAGAGTTTGAATTAAAACTCATTAGAAGTGATAATGATTGGCAAGAGTTTGAATTAAAACTCATTAGAATTGATATTTATTGGCAAGAGTTTGAATTAAAACTCATTAGAAGTGATAATTGGCAAGAGTTTGAATTAAAACTCATTAGAAGTGATAATGATTGGCAAGAGTTCGAATTAAAACTCATTAGAAGTGATAATTGGCAAGAGTTTGAATTAAAACTCATTAGAAGTGATAATGATTGGCAAGAGTTCGAATTAAAACTCATTAGAAGTGATTATTGGCAAGAGTTTGAATTAAAACTCATTAGAAGTGATAATGATTGGCAAGAGTTTGAATTAAAACTCATTAGAAGTGATAATTGGCAAGAGTTTGAATTAAAACTAATTAGAAGTGATAATGATTGGCAAGAGTTTGAATTAAAACTCATTAGAATTGATATTTATTGGCAAGAGTTTGAATTAAAACTCATTAGAAGTGATAATTGGCAAGAGTTTGAATTAAAACTCATTAGAAGTGATAATGATTGGCAAGAGTTCGAATTAAAACTCATTAGAAGTGATTATTGGCAAGAGTTTGAATTAAAACTCATTAGAAGTGATAATGATTGGCAAGAGTTTGAATTAAAACTCATTAGAAGTGATAATGATTGGCAAGAGTTTGAATTAAAACTCATTAGAAGTAATGATTGGCAAGAGTTTGAATTAAAACTCATTAGAAGTGATAATTGGCAAGAGTTTGAATTAAAACTCATTAGAAGTGATAATGATTGGCAAGAGTTCGAATTAAAACTCATTAGAAGTGATTATTGGCAAGAGTTTGAATTAAAACTCATTAGAAGTGATAATGATTGGCAAGAGTTCGAATTAAAACTCATTAGAAGTGATTATTGGCAAGAGTTTGAATAAAAACTCATTAGAAGTGATAATGATTGGCAAGAGTTTGAATTAAAACTCATTAGAAGTGATAATTGGCAAGAGTTTGAATTAAAACTCATTAGAAGTGATAATGATTGGCAAGAGTTTGAATTAAAACTCATTAGAATTGATATTTATTGGCAAGAGTTTGAATTAAAACTCATTAGAAGTGATAATTGGCAAGAGTTTGAATTAAAACTCATTAGAAGTGATAATGATTGGCAAGAGTTTGAATCAAAACTCATTAGAAGTGATAATGATTGGCAAGAGTTTGAATTAAAACTCATTAGAAGTGATAAATGGCAAGAGTTTGAATTAAAACTCATTAGAAGTGATAATTGGCAAGAGTTTGAATTAAAACTCATAAGAAGTGATAATGATTGGCAAGAGTTTCAATTAAAATTCATTAGAAGTGATAATTGGCAAGAGTTTGAATTAAAACTCATTAGAAGTGATAATGATTGGCAAGAGTTCGAATTAAAACTCATTAGAAGTGATAATGATTGGCAAGAGTTTGAATTAAAACTCATTAGAAGTGATAATGATTGGCAAGAGTTTGAATTAAAACTCATTAGAAGTGATAATTGGCAAGAGTTTGAATTAAAACTCATTAGAAGTGATAATGATTGGCAAGAGTTTGAATTAAAACTCATTAGAAGTGATAATTGGCAAGAGTTTGAATTAAAACTCATTAGAATTGATATTTATTGGCAAGAGTTTGAATTAAAACTCATTAGAAGTGATAATTGGCAAGAGTTTGAATTAAAACTCATTAGAAGTGATAATGATTGGCAAGAGTTTGAATTAAAACTCATTAGAAGTGATAATTGGCAAGCGTTTGAATTAAAACTCATTAGAAGTGATAATGATTGGCAAGAGTTTGAATTAAAACTCATTAGAAGTAATAATTGGCAAGAGTTTGAATTAAAACTCATTAGAAGTGATAATTGGCAAGAGTTTGAATTAAAACTCATTAGAAGTGATAATGATTGGCAAGAGTTTGAATTAAAACTCATTAGAAGTGATAATGATTGGCAAGAGTTTGAATTAAAACTCATTAGAATTGATATTTATTGGCAAGAGTTTGAATTAAAACTCATTAGAAGTGATAATTGGCAAGAGTTTGAATTAAAACTCATTAGAAGTGATAATGATTGGCAAGAGTTCGAATTAAAACTCATTAGAAGTGATAATTGGCAAGAGTTTGAATTAAAACTCATTAGAAGTGATAATGATTGGCAAGAGTTCGAATTAAAACTCATTAGAAGTGATTATTGGCAAGAGTTTGAATTAAAACTCATTAGAAGTGATAATGATTGGCAAGAGTTTGAATTAAAACTCATTAGAAGTGATAATTGGCAAGAGTTTGAATTAAAACTCATTAAAAGTGATAATGATTGGCAAGAGTTTGAATTAAAACTCATTAGAAGTGATAATGATTGGCAAGAGTTTGAATTAAAACTCATTAGAAGTGATAATGATTGGCAAGAGTTTGAATTAAAACTCATTAGAATTGATATTTATTGGCAAGAGTTTGAATTAAAACTCATTAGAAGTGATAATGATTGGCAAGAGTTCGAATTAAAACTCATTAGAAGTGATAATTGGCAAGAGTTTGAATTAAAACTCATTAGAAGTGATAATGATTGGCAAGAGTTTGAATTAAAACTCATTAGAAGTGATAATGATTGGCAAGAGTTTGAATTAAAACTCATTAGAAGTGATAATTGGCAAGAGTTTGAAATAAAACTCATTAGAAGTGATAATGATTGGCAAGAGTTTGAATTAAAACTCATTAGAAGTGATAATTGGCAAGAGTTTGAATTAAAACTCATTAGAATTGATATTTATTGGCAAGAGTTTGAATTAAAACTCATTAGAAGTGATAATTGGCAAGAGTTTGAATTAAAACTCATTAGAATTGATATTTATTGGCAAGAGTTTGAATTAAAACTCATTAGAAGTGATAATTGGCAAGAGTTTGAATTAAAACTCATTAGAAGTGATAATGATTGGCAAGAGTTTGAATTAAAACTCATTAGAAGTGATAATGATTGGCAAGAGTTCGAATTAAAACTCATTAGAAGTGATTATTGGCAAGAGTTTGAATTAAAACTCATTAGAAGTGATAATGATTGGCAAGAGTTTGAATTAAAACTCATTAGAAGTGATAATTGGCAAGAGTTTGAATTAAAACTCATTAGAAGTGATAATGATTGGCAAGAGTTTGAATTAAAACTCATTAGAAGTGATAATTGGCAAGAGTTTGAATTAACTCATTAGAAGTGATAATGATTGGCAAGAGTTTGAATTAAAACTCATTAGAAGTGATAATGATTGGCAAGAGTTTGAATTAAAACTCATTAGAAGTGATAATGATTGGCAAAAGTTTGAATTAAAACTCATTAGAATTGATATTTATTGGCAAGAGTTTGAATTAAAACTCATTAGAAGTGATAATTGGCAAGAGTTTGAATTAAAACTCATTAGAAGTGATAATGATTGGCAAGAGTTCGAATTAAAACTCATTAGAAGTGATAATTGGCAAGAGTTTGAATTAAAACTCATTAGAAGTGATAATGATTGGCAAGAGTTCGAATTAAAACTCATTAGAATTGATATTTATTGGCAAGAGTTTGAATTAAAACTCATTAGAAGTGATAATTGGCAAGAGTTTGAATTAAAACTCATTAGAAGTGATAATGATTGGCAAGAGTTCGAATTAAAACTCATTAGAATTGATATTTATTGGCAAGAGTTTGAATTAAAACTCATTAGAAGTGATAATTGGCAAGAGTTTGAATTAAAACTCATTAGAAGTGATAATGATTGGCAAGAGTTCGAATTAAAACTCATTAGAAGTGATAATTGGCAAGAGTTTGAATTAAAACTCATTAGAAGTGATAATGATTGGCAAGAGTTCGAATTAAAACTCATAAGAAGTGATTATTGGCAAGAGTTTGAATTAAAACTCATTAGAAGTGATAATGATTGGCAAGAGTTTGAATTAAAACTCATTAGAAGTGATAATTGGCAAGAGTTTGAATTAAAACTCATTAAAAGTGATAATGATTGGCAAGAGTTTGAATTAAAACTCATTAGAAGTGATAATTGGCAAGAGTTTGAATTAAAACTCATTAGAATTGATATTTATTGGCAAGAGTTTGAATTAAAACTCATTAGAAGTGATAATGATTGGCAAGAGTTTGAATTAAAACTCATTAGAAGTGATAATGATTGGCAAGAGTTTGAATTAAAACTCATTAGAAGTGATAATTGGCAAGAGTTTGAATTAAAACTCATTAGAAGTGATAATGATTGGCAAGAGTTTGAATTAAAACTCATTAGAAGTGATAATGATTGGCAAGAGTTTGAATTAAAACTCATTAGAAGTGATAATTGGCAAGAGTTTGAATCAAAACTCATTAGAAGTGATGATTGGCAAGAGTTCGAATTAAAACTCATTAGAAGTGATAATTGGCAAGAGTTTGAATTAAAACTCATTAGAATTGATATTTATTGGCAAGAGTTTGAATTAAAACTCATTAGAATTGATATTTATTGGCAAGAGTTTGAATTAAAACTCATTAGAAGTGATAATTGGCAAGAGTTTGAATTAAAACTCATTAGAAGTGATAATTGGCAAGAGTTTGAAATAAAACTCATTAGAAGTGATAATGATTGGCAAGAGTTTGAATTAAAACTCATTAGAAGTGATAATTGGCAAGAGTTTGAATTAAAACTCATTAGAATTGATATTTATTGGCAAGAGTTTGAATTAAAACTCATTAGAAGTGATAATTGGCAAGAGTTTGAATTAAAACTCATTAGAAGTGATAATTGGCAAGAGTTTGAATCAAAACTCATTAGAAGTGATGATTGGCAAGAGTTCGAATTAAAACTCATTAGAAGTGATAATTGGCAAGAGTTTGAATTAAAACTCATAAGAAGTGATAATGATTGGCAAGAGTTTGAATTAAAACTCATTAGAAGTGATGATTGGCAAGAGTTTGAATTAAAACTCATTAGAAGTGATAATGATTGGCAAGAGTTTGAATTAAAACTCATTAGAAGTGATAATTGGCAAGAGTTTGAATTAAAACTCATTAGAAGTGATAATGATTGGCAAGAGTTTGAATTAAAACTCATTAGAAGTGATAATGATTGGCAAGAGTTTGAATTAAAACTCATTAGAATTGATATTTATTGGCAAGAGTTTGAATTAAAACTCATTAGAAGTGATAATTGGCAAGAGTTTGAATTAAAACTCATTAGAAGTGATAATTGGCAAGAGTTTGAATTAAAACTCATTAGAAGTGATTATTGGCAAGAGTTTGAATTAAAACTCATTAGAAGTGATAATGATTGGCAAGAGTTTGAATTAAAACTCATTAGAATTGATATTTATTGGCAAGAGTTTGAATTAAAACTCATTAGAAGTGATAATTGGCAAGAGTTTGAATTAAAACTCATTAGAAGTGATAATGATTGGCAAGAGTTCGAATTAAAACTCATTAGAAGTGATAATTGGCAAGAGTTTGAATTAAAACTCATTAGAAGTGATAATGATTGGCAAGAGTTCGAATTAAAACTCATTAGAAGTGATTATTGGCAAGAGTTTGAATTAAAACTCATTAGAAGTGATAATGATTGGCAAGAGTTTGAATTAAAACTCATTAGAAGTGATAATTGGCAAGAGTTTGAATTAAAACTCATTAAAAGTGATAATGATTGGCAAGAGTTTGAATTAAAACTCATTAGAAGTGATAATGATTGGCAAGAGTTTGAATTAAAACTCATTAGAAGTGATAATGATTGGCAAGAGTTTGAATTAAAACTCATTAGAATTGATATTTATTGGCAAGAGTTTGAATTAAAACTCATTAGAAGTGATAATGATTGGCAAGAGTTCGAATTAAAACTCATTAGAAGTGATAATTGGCAAGAGTTTGAATTAAAACTCATTAGAAGTGATAATGATTGGCAAGAGTTTGAATTAAAACTCATTAGAAGTGATAATGATTGGCAAGAGTTTGAATTAAAACTCATTAGAAGTGATAATTGGCAAGAGTTTGAATTAAAACTCATTAGAAGTGATAATGATTGGCAAGAGTTCGAATTAAAACTCATTAGAAGTGATTATTGGCAAGAGTTTGAATTAAAACTCATTAGAAGTGATAATGATTGGCAAGAGTTTGAATTAAAACTCATTAGAAGTGATAAATGGCAAGAGTTTGAATTAAAACTCATTAGAAGTGATAACGATTGGCAAGAGTTTGAATTAAAACTCATTAGAAGTGATAATGATTGGCAAGAGTATGAATTAAAACTCATTAGAATTGATATTTATTGGCAAGAGTTTGAATTAAAACTCATTAGAAGTGATAATTGGCAAGAGTTTGAATTAAAACTCATTAGAAGTGATAATGATTGGCAAGAGTTTGAATTAAAACTCATTAGAAGTGATAATTGGCAAGAGTTTGAATTAAAACTCATTAGAAGTGATAATGATTGGCAAGAGTTTGAATTAAAACTCATTAGAAGTGATAATTGGCAAGAGTTTGAATTAAAACTCATTAGAATTGATATTTATTGGCAAGAGTTTGAATTAAAACTCATTAGAAGTGATAATTGGCAAGAGTTTGAATTAAAACTCATTAGAAGTGATAATGATTGGCAAGAGTTTGAATTAAAACTCATTAGAAGTGATAATGATTGGCAAGAGTTTGAATTAAAACTCATTAGAAGTGATAATGATTGGCAAGAGTTTGAATTAAAACTCATTAGAAGTGATAATTGGCAAGAGTTTGAATTAAAACTCATTAGAAGTGATAATGATTGGCAAGAGTTTGAATTAAAACTCATTAGAAGTGATAATTGGCAAGAGTTTGAATTAAAACTCATTAGAATTGATATTTATTGGCAAGAGTTTGAATTAAAACTCATTAGAAGTGATAATTGGCAAGAGTTTGAATTAAAACTCATTAGAAGTGATAATGATTGGCAAGAGTTTGAATTAAAACTCATTAGAAGTGATAATTGGCAAGAGTTTGAATTAAAACTCATTAGAAGTGATAATGATTGGCAAGAGTTTGAATTAAAACTCATTAGAAGTAATAATTGGCAAGAGTTTGAATTAAAACTCATTAGAAGTGATAATTGGCAAGAGTTTGAATTAAAACTCATTAGAAGTGATAATGATTGGCAAGAGTTTGAATTAAAACTCATTAGAAGTGATAATGATTGGCAAGAGTTTGAATTAAAACTCATTAGAAGTGATAATGATTGGCAAGAGTTTGAATTAAAACTCATTAGAATTGATATTTATTGGCAAGAGTTTGAATTAAAACTCATTAGAAGTGATAATTAGCAAGAGTTTGAATTAAAACTCATTAGAAGTGATGATTGGCAAGAGTTCGAATTAAAACTCATTAGAAGTGATAATTGGCAAGAGTTTGAATTAAAACTCATAAGAAGTGATAATGATTGGCAAGAGTTTGAATTAAAACTCATTAGAAGTGATAATTGGCAAGAGTTTGAATTAAAACTCATTAGAAGTGATAATGATTGGCAAGAGTTCGAATTAAAACTCATTAGAAGTGATAATGATTGGCAAGAGTTTGAATTAAAACTCATTAGAAGTGATAATGATTGGCAAGAGTTTGAATTAAAACTCATTAGAAGTGATAATTGGCAAGAGTTTGAATTAAAACTCATTAGAAGTGATAATGATTGGCAAGAGTTTGAATTAAAACTCATTAGAAGTGATAATTGGCAAGAGTTTGAATTAAAACTCATTAGAATTGATATTTATTGGCAAGAGTTTGAATTAAAACTCATTAGAAGTGATAATTGGCAAGAGTTTGAATTAAAACTCATTAGAAGTGATAATTGGCAAGAGTTTGAATTAAAACTCATTAGAAGTGATAATTGGCAAGAGTTTGAATTAAAACTCATTAGAAGTGATAATGATTGGCAAGAGTTTGAATTAAAACTCATTAGAAGTGATAATGATTGGCAAGAGTTTGAATTAAAACTCATTAGAATTGATATTTATTGGCAAGAGTTTGAATTAAAACTCATTAGAAGTGATAATTGGCAAGAGTTTGAAATAAAACTCATTAGAAGTGATAATGATTGGCAAGAGTTTGAATTAAAACTCATTAGAAGTGATAATTGGCAAGAGTTTGAATTAAAACTCATTAGAAGTGATAATTGGCAAGAGTTTGAATTAAAACTCATTAGAAGTGATAATGATTGGCAAGAGTTTGAATTAAAACTCATTAGAAGTGATAATTGGCAAGAGTTTGAATTAAAACTCATTAGAAATGATAATTGGCAAGAGTTTGAATTAAAACTCATTAGAAGTGATAATGATTGGCAAGAGTTTGAATTAAAACTCATTAGAAGTGATAATGATTGGCAAGAGTTTGAATTAAAACTCATTAGAATTGATATTTATTGGCAAGAGTTTGAATTAAAACTCATTAGAAGTGATAATTGGCAAGAGTTTGAATTAAAACTCATTAGAAGTGATAATGATTGGCAAGAGTTTGAATTAAAACTCATTAGAAGTGATAATTGGCAAGAGTTTGAATTAAAACTCATTAGAAGTGATAATGATTGGCAAGAGTTCGAATTAAAACTCATTAGAAGTGATAATGATTGGCAAGAGTTCGAATTAAAACTCATTAGAAGTGATTATTGGCAAGAGTTTGAATTAAAACTCATTAGAAGTGATAATGATTGGCAAGAGTTTGAATTAAAACTCATTAGAAGTGATAACGATTGGCAAGAGTTTGAATTAAAACTCATTAGAAGTGATAACGATTGGCAAGAGTTTGAATTAAAACTCATTAGAAGTGATAATGATTGGCAAGAGTTTGAATTAAAACTCATTAGAATTGATAATGATTGGCAAGAGTTTGAATTAAAACTCATTAGAAGTGATAATTGGCAAGAGTTTGAATTAAAACTCATTAGAAGTGATAATTGGCAAGAGTTTGAAATAAAACTCATTAGAAGTGATAATGATTGGCAAGAGTTTGAATTAAAACTCATTAGAAGTGATAATTGGCAAGAGTTTGAATTAAAACTCATTAGAATTGATATTTATTGGCAAGAGTTTGAATTAAAACTCATTAGAAGTGATAATTGGCAAGAGTTTGAATTAAAACTCATTAGAAGTGATAATGATTGGCAAGAGTTTGAATTAAAACTCATTAGAAGTGATAATTGGCAAGAGTTTGAATTAAAACTCATTAGAAATGATAATTGGCAAGAGTTTGAATTAAAACTCATTAGAAGTGATAATGATTGGCAAGAGTTTGAATTAAAACTCATTAGAAGTGATAATGATTGGCAAGAGTTTGAATTAAAACTCATTAGAATTGATATTTATTGGCAAGAGTTTGAATTAAAACTCATTAGAAGTGATAATTGGCAAGAGTTTGAATTAAAACTCATTAGAAGTGATAATGATTGGCAAGAGTTTGAATTAAAACTCATTAGAAGTGATAATTGGCAAGAGTTTGAATTAAAACTCATTAGAAGTGATAATGATTGGCAAGAGTTCGAATTAAAACTCATTAGAAGTGATAATGATTGGCAAGAGTTCGAATTAAAACTCATTAGAAGTGATTATTGGCAAGAGTTTGAATTAAAACTCATTAGAAGTGATAATGATTGGCAAGAGTTTGAATTAAAACTCATTAGAAGTGATAACGATTGGCAAGAGTTTGAATTAAAACTCATTAGAAGTGATAACGATTGGCAAGAGTTTGAATTAAAACTCATTAGAAGTGATAATGATTGGCAAGAGTTTGAATTAAAACTCATTAGAATTGATAATGATTGGCAAGAGTTTGAATTAAAACTCATTAGAAGTGATAATTGGCAAGAGTTTGAATTAAAACTCATTAGAAGTGATAATGATTGGCAAGAGTTCGAATTAAAACTCATTAGAAGTGATTATTGGCAAGAGTTTGAATTAAAACTCATTAGAAGTGATAATGATTGGCAAGAGTTTGAATTAAAACTCATTAGAAGTGATAATGATTGGCAAGAGTTTGAATTAAAACTCATTAGAAGTAATAATTGGCAAGAGTTTGAATTAAAACTCATTAGAAGTGATAATTGGCAAGAGTTTGAATTAAAACTCATTAGAAGTGATAATGATTGGCAAGAGTTTGAATTAAAACTCATTAGAAGTGATAATGATTGGCAAGAGTTTGAATTAAAACTCATTAGAATTGATATTTATTGGCAAGAGTTTGAATTAAAACTCATTAGAAGTGATAATTGGCAAGAGTTTGAATTAAAACTCATTAGAAGTGATAATGATTGGCAAGAGTTCGAATTAAAACTCATTAGAAGTGATAATTGGCAAGAGTTTGAATTAAAACTCATTAGAAGTGATAATGATTGGCAAGAGTTCGAATTAAAACTCATTAGAAGTGATTATTGGCAAGAGTTTGAATTAAAACTCATTAGAAGTGATAATGATTGGCAAGAGTTTGAATTAAAACTCATTAGAAGTGATAATTGGCAAGAGTTTGAATTAAAACTAATTAGAAGTGATAATGATTGGCAAGAGTTTGAATTAAAACTCATTAGAATTGATATTTATTGGCAAGAGTTTGAATTAAAACTCATTAGAAGTGATAATTGGCAAGAGTTTGAATTAAAACTCATTAGAAGTGATAATGATTGGCAAGAGTTCGAATTAAAACTCATTAGAAGTGATTATTGGCAAGAGTTTGAATTAAAACTCATTAGAAGTGATAATGATTGGCAAGAGTTTGAATTAAAACTCATTAGAAGTGATAATGATTGGCAAGAGTTTGAATTAAAACTCATTAGAAGTAATGATTGGCAAGAGTTTGAATTAAAACTCATTAGAAGTGATAATTGGCAAGAGTTTGAATTAAAACTCATTAGAAGTGATAATGATTGGCAAGAGTTCGAATTAAAACTCATTAGAAGTGATTATTGGCAAGAGTTTGAATTAAAACTCATTAGAAGTGATAATGATTGGCAAGAGTTCGAATTAAAACTCATTAGAAGTGATTATTGGCAAGAGTTTGAATAAAAACTCATTAGAAGTGATAATGATTGGCAAGAGTTTGAATTAAAACTCATTAGAAGTGATAATTGGCAAGAGTTTGAATTAAAACTCATTAGAAGTGATAATGATTGGCAAGAGTTTGAATTAAAACTCATTAGAATTGATATTTATTGGCAAGAGTTTGAATTAAAACTCATTAGAAGTGATAATTGGCAAGAGTTTGAATTAAAACTCATTAGAAGTGATAATGATTGGCAAGAGTTTGAATCAAAACTCATTAGAAGTGATAATGATTGGCAAGAGTTTGAATTAAAACTCATTAGAAGTGATAAATGGCAAGAGTTTGAATTAAAACTCATTAGAAGTGATAATTGGCAAGAGTTTGAATTAAAACTCATAAGAAGTGATAATGATTGGCAAGAGTTTCAATTAAAATTCATTAGAAGTGATAATTGGCAAGAGTTTGAATTAAAACTCATTAGAAGTGATAATGATTGGCAAGAGTTCGAATTAAAACTCATTAGAAGTGATAATGATTGGCAAGAGTTTGAATTAAAACTCATTAGAAGTGATAATGATTGGCAAGAGTTTGAATTAAAACTCATTAGAAGTGATAATTGGCAAGAGTTTGAATTAAAACTCATTAGAAGTGATAATGATTGGCAAGAGTTTGAATTAAAACTCATTAGAAGTGATAATTGGCAAGAGTTTGAATTAAAACTCATTAGAATTGATATTTATTGGCAAGAGTTTGAATTAAAACTCATTAGAAGTGATAATTGGCAAGAGTTTGAATTAAAACTCATTAGAAGTGATAATGATTGGCAAGAGTTTGAATTAAAACTCATTAGAAGTGATAATTGGCAAGCGTTTGAATTAAAACTCATTAGAAGTGATAATGATTGGCAAGAGTTTGAATTAAAACTCATTAGAAGTAATAATTGGCAAGAGTTTGAATTAAAACTCATTAGAAGTGATAATTGGCAAGAGTTTGAATTAAAACTCATTAGAAGTGATAATGATTGGCAAGAGTTTGAATTAAAACTCATTAGAAGTGATAATGATTGGCAAGAGTTTGAATTAAAACTCATTAGAATTGATATTTATTGGCAAGAGTTTGAATTAAAACTCATTAGAAGTGATAATTGGCAAGAGTTTGAATTAAAACTCATTAGAAGTGATAATGATTGGCAAGAGTTCGAATTAAAACTCATTAGAAGTGATAATTGGCAAGAGTTTGAATTAAAACTCATTAGAAGTGATAATGATTGGCAAGAGTTCGAATTAAAACTCATTAGAAGTGATTATTGGCAAGAGTTTGAATTAAAACTCATTAGAAGTGATAATGATTGGCAAGAGTTTGAATTAAAACTCATTAGAAGTGATAATTGGCAAGAGTTTGAATTAAAACTCATTAAAAGTGATAATGATTGGCAAGAGTTTGAATTAAAACTCATTAGAAGTGATAATGATTGGCAAGAGTTTGAATTAAAACTCATTAGAAGTGATAATGATTGGCAAGAGTTTGAATTAAAACTCATTAGAATTGATATTTATTGGCAAGAGTTTGAATTAAAACTCATTAGAAGTGATAATGATTGGCAAGAGTTCGAATTAAAACTCATTAGAAGTGATAATTGGCAAGAGTTTGAATTAAAACTCATTAGAAGTGATAATGATTGGCAAGAGTTTGAATTAAAACTCATTAGAAGTGATAATGATTGGCAAGAGTTTGAATTAAAACTCATTAGAAGTGATAATTGGCAAGAGTTTGAAATAAAACTCATTAGAAGTGATAATGATTGGCAAGAGTTTGAATTAAAACTCATTAGAAGTGATAATTGGCAAGAGTTTGAATTAAAACTCATTAGAATTGATATTTATTGGCAAGAGTTTGAATTAAAACTCATTAGAAGTGATAATTGGCAAGAGTTTGAATTAAAACTCATTAGAATTGATATTTATTGGCAAGAGTTTGAATTAAAACTCATTAGAAGTGATAATTGGCAAGAGTTTGAATTAAAACTCATTAGAAGTGATAATGATTGGCAAGAGTTTGAATTAAAACTCATTAGAAGTGATAATGATTGGCAAGAGTTCGAATTAAAACTCATTAGAAGTGATTATTGGCAAGAGTTTGAATTAAAACTCATTAGAAGTGATAATGATTGGCAAGAGTTTGAATTAAAACTCATTAGAAGTGATAATTGGCAAGAGTTTGAATTAAAACTCATTAGAAGTGATAATGATTGGCAAGAGTTTGAATTAAAACTCATTAGAAGTGATAATTGGCAAGAGTTTGAATTAACTCATTAGAAGTGATAATGATTGGCAAGAGTTTGAATTAAAACTCATTAGAAGTGATAATGATTGGCAAGAGTTTGAATTAAAACTCATTAGAAGTGATAATGATTGGCAAAAGTTTGAATTAAAACTCATTAGAATTGATATTTATTGGCAAGAGTTTGAATTAAAACTCATTAGAAGTGATAATTGGCAAGAGTTTGAATTAAAACTCATTAGAAGTGATAATGATTGGCAAGAGTTCGAATTAAAACTCATTAGAAGTGATAATTGGCAAGAGTTTGAATTAAAA
Source organism: Ophiura sarsii (assembly GCA_035610835.1). NCBI lineage: Eukaryota > Metazoa > Echinodermata > Ophiuroidea > Amphilepidida > Ophiuridae > Ophiura > Ophiura sarsii. The sequence continues at coordinate 5,049 of JAYJML010000302.1, read as the reverse complement.
CTCATTAGAAGTGATAATGATTGGCAAGAGTTCGAATTAAAACTCATTAGAATTGATATTTATTGGCAAGAGTTTGAATTAAAACTCATTAGAAGTGATAATTGGCAAGAGTTTGAATTAAAACTCATTAGAAGTGATAATGATTGGCAAGAGTTCGAATTAAAACTCATTAGAATTGATATTTATTGGCAAGAGTTTGAATTAAAACTCATTAGAAGTGATAATTGGCAAGAGTTTGAATTAAAACTCATTAGAAGTGATAATGATTGGCAAGAGTTCGAATTAAAACTCATTAGAAGTGATAATTGGCAAGAGTTTGAATTAAAACTCATTAGAAGTGATAATGATTGGCAAGAGTTCGAATTAAAACTCATAAGAAGTGATTATTGGCAAGAGTTTGAATTAAAACTCATTAGAAGTGATAATGATTGGCAAGAGTTTGAATTAAAACTCATTAGAAGTGATAATTGGCAAGAGTTTGAATTAAAACTCATTAAAAGTGATAATGATTGGCAAGAGTTTGAATTAAAACTCATTAGAAGTGATAATTGGCAAGAGTTTGAATTAAAACTCATTAGAATTGATATTTATTGGCAAGAGTTTGAATTAAAACTCATTAGAAGTGATAATGATTGGCAAGAGTTTGAATTAAAACTCATTAGAAGTGATAATGATTGGCAAGAGTTTGAATTAAAACTCATTAGAAGTGATAATTGGCAAGAGTTTGAATTAAAACTCATTAGAAGTGATAATGATTGGCAAGAGTTTGAATTAAAACTCATTAGAAGTGATAATTGGCAAGAGTTTGAATTAAAACTCATTAGAAGTGATAATTGGCAAGAGTTTGAATCAAAACTCATTAGAAGTGATGATTGGCAAGAGTTCGAATTAAAACTCATTAGAAGTGATAATTGGCAAGAGTTTGAATTAAAACTCATTAGAATTGATATTTATTGGCAAGAGTTTGAATTAAAACTCATTAGAAGTGATAATTGGCAAGAGTTTGAATTAAAACTCATTAGAAGTGATAATTGGCAAGAGTTTGAAATAAAACTCATTAGAAGTGATAATGATTGGCAAGAGTTTGAATTAAAACTCATTAGAAGTGATAATTGGCAAGAGTTTGAATTAAAACTCATTAGAATTGATATTTATTGGCAAGAGTTTGAATTAAAACTCATTAGAAGTGATAATTGGCAAGAGTTTGAATTAAAACTCATTAGAAGTGATAATTGGCAAGAGTTTGAATCAAAACTCATTAGAAGTGATGATTGGCAAGAGTTCGAATTAAAACTCATTAGAAGTGATAATTGGCAAGAGTTTGAATTAAAACTCATAAGAAGTGATAATGATTGGCAAGAGTTTGAATTAAAACTCATTAGAAGTGATGATTGGCAAGAGTTTGAATTAAAACTCATTAGAAGTGATAATGATTGGCAAGAGTTTGAATTAAAACTCATTAGAAGTGATAATTGGCAAGAGTTTGAATTAAAACTCATTAGAAGTGATAATGATTGGCAAGAGTTTGAATTAAAACTCATTAGAAGTGATAATGATTGGCAAGAGTTTGAATTAAAACTCATTAGAATTGATATTTATTGGCAAGAGTTTGAATTAAAACTCATTAGAAGTGATAATTGGCAAGAGTTTGAATTAAAACTCATTAGAAGTGATAATTGGCAAGAGTTTGAATTAAAACTCATTAGAAGTGATTATTGGCAAGAGTTTGAATTAAAACTCATTAGAAGTGATAATGATTGGCAAGAGTTTGAATTAAAACTCATTAGAATTGATATTTATTGGCAAGAGTTTGAATTAAAACTCATTAGAAGTGATAATTGGCAAGAGTTTGAATTAAAACTCATTAGAAGTGATAATGATTGGCAAGAGTTCGAATTAAAACTCATTAGAAGTGATAATTGGCAAGAGTTTGAATTAAAACTCATTAGAAGTGATAATGATTGGCAAGAGTTCGAATTAAAACTCATTAGAAGTGATTATTGGCAAGAGTTTGAATTAAAACTCATTAGAAGTGATAATGATTGGCAAGAGTTTGAATTAAAACTCATTAGAAGTGATAATTGGCAAGAGTTTGAATTAAAACTCATTAAAAGTGATAATGATTGGCAAGAGTTTGAATTAAAACTCATTAGAAGTGATAATGATTGGCAAGAGTTTGAATTAAAACTCATTAGAAGTGATAATGATTGGCAAGAGTTTGAATTAAAACTCATTAGAATTGATATTTATTGGCAAGAGTTTGAATTAAAACTCATTAGAAGTGATAATGATTGGCAAGAGTTCGAATTAAAACTCATTAGAAGTGATAATTGGCAAGAGTTTGAATTAAAACTCATTAGAAGTGATAATGATTGGCAAGAGTTTGAATTAAAACTCATTAGAAGTGATAATGATTGGCAAGAGTTTGAATTAAAACTCATTAGAAGTGATAATTGGCAAGAGTTTGAATTAAAACTCATTAGAAGTGATAATGATTGGCAAGAGTTCGAATTAAAACTCATTAGAAGTGATTATTGGCAAGAGTTTGAATTAAAACTCATTAGAAGTGATAATGATTGGCAAGAGTTTGAATTAAAACTCATTAGAAGTGATAAATGGCAAGAGTTTGAATTAAAACTCATTAGAAGTGATAACGATTGGCAAGAGTTTGAATTAAAACTCATTAGAAGTGATAATGATTGGCAAGAGTATGAATTAAAACTCATTAGAATTGATATTTATTGGCAAGAGTTTGAATTAAAACTCATTAGAAGTGATAATTGGCAAGAGTTTGAATTAAAACTCATTAGAAGTGATAATGATTGGCAAGAGTTTGAATTAAAACTCATTAGAAGTGATAATTGGCAAGAGTTTGAATTAAAACTCATTAGAAGTGATAATGATTGGAGTGATAATTGGCAAGAGTTTGAATTAAAACTCATTAGAAGTGATAATGATTGGCAAGAGTTTGAATTAAAACTCATTAGAAGTGATAATTGGCAAGAGTTTGAATTAAAACTCATTAGAATTGATATTTATTGGCAAGAGTTTGAATTAAAACTCATTAGAAGTGATAATTGGCAAGAGTTTGAATTAAAACTCATTAGAAGTGATAATGATTGGCAAGAGTTTGAATTAAAACTCATTAGAAGTGATAATGATTGGCAAGAGTTTGAATTAAAACTCATTAGAAGTGATAATGATTGGCAAGAGTTTGAATTAAAACTCATTAGAAGTGATAATTGGCAAGAGTTTGAATTAAAACTCATTAGAAGTGATAATGATTGGCAAGAGTTTGAATTAAAACTCATTAGAAGTGATAATTGGCAAGAGTTTGAATTAAAACTCATTAGAATTGATATTTATTGGCAAGAGTTTGAATTAAAACTCATTAGAAGTGATAATTGGCAAGAGTTTGAATTAAAACTCATTAGAAGTGATAATGATTGGCAAGAGTTTGAATTAAAACTCATTAGAAGTGATAATTGGCAAGAGTTTGAATTAAAACTCATTAGAAGTGATAATGATTGGCAAGAGTTTGAATTAAAACTCATTAGAAGTAATAATTGGCAAGAGTTTGAATTAAAACTCATTAGAAGTGATAATTGGCAAGAGTTTGAATTAAAACTCATTAGAAGTGATAATGATTGGCAAGAGTTTGAATTAAAACTCATTAGAAGTGATAATGATTGGCAAGAGTTTGAATTAAAACTCATTAGAAGTGATAATGATTGGCAAGAGTTTGAATTAAAACTCATTAGAATTGATATTTATTGGCAAGAGTTTGAATTAAAACTCATTAGAAGTGATAATTAGCAAGAGTTTGAATTAAAACTCATTAGAAGTGATGATTGGCAAGAGTTCGAATTAAAACTCATTAGAAGTGATAATTGGCAAGAGTTTGAATTAAAACTCATAAGAAGTGATAATGATTGGCAAGAGTTTGAATTAAAACTCATTAGAAGTGATAATTGGCAAGAGTTTGAATTAAAACTCATTAGAAGTGATAATGATTGGCAAGAGTTCGAATTAAAACTCATTAGAAGTGATAATGATTGGCAAGAGTTTGAATTAAAACTCATTAGAAGTGATAATGATTGGCAAGAGTTTGAATTAAAACTCATTAGAAGTGATAATTGGCAAGAGTTTGAATTAAAACTCATTAGAAGTGATAATGATTGGCAAGAGTTTGAATTAAAACTCATTAGAAGTGATAATTGGCAAGAGTTTGAATTAAAACTCATTAGAATTGATATTTATTGGCAAGAGTTTGAATTAAAACTCATTAGAAGTGATAATTGGCAAGAGTTTGAATTAAAACTCATTAGAAGTGATAATTGGCAAGAGTTTGAATTAAAACTCATTAGAAGTGATAATTGGCAAGAGTTTGAATTAAAACTCATTAGAAGTGATAATGATTGGCAAGAGTTTGAATTAAAACTCATTAGAAGTGATAATGATTGGCAAGAGTTTGAATTAAAACTCATTAGAATTGATATTTATTGGCAAGAGTTTGAATTAAAACTCATTAGAAGTGATAATTGGCAAGAGTTTGAAATAAAACTCATTAGAAGTGATAATGATTGGCAAGAGTTTGAATTAAAACTCATTAGAAGTGATAATTGGCAAGAGTTTGAATTAAAACTCATTAGAAGTGATAATTGGCAAGAGTTTGAATTAAAACTCATTAGAAGTGATAATGATTGGCAAGAGTTTGAATTAAAACTCATTAGAAGTGATAATTGGCAAGAGTTTGAATTAAAACTCATTAGAATTGATAATTGGCAAGAGTTTGAATTAAAACTCATTAGAAGTGATAATGATTGGCAAGAGTTTGAATTAAAACTCATTAGAAGTGATAATGATTGGCAAGAGTTTGAATTAAAACTCATTAGAATTGATATTTATTGGCAAGAGTTTGAATTAAAACTCATTAGAAGTGATAATTGGCAAGAGTTTGAATTAAAACTCATTAGAAGTGATAATGATTGGCAAGAGTTTGAATTAAAACTCATTAGAAGTGATAATTGGCAAGAGTTTGAATTAAAA